>JBBDHG010000288.1:447500-632500 GCA_037951165.1 Lophius americanus | reverse complement strand
CTAGATTTGCCAGCTTTGATGTCCCCCATCTGCTCCTCAAAACCGAACCAGAAGAAGTTTCCAACAATAAAGTCTCTCAACGCCATAAACTATTATAGCCGGTTTTGTTTCCCAGATGAATTCCTGCTGCAGCCCCTGAAAAAACCTGGATTCCTCTGACATTAGATATCAGTGACTAAACAAACAACAATTAAAGTCACGGTTTGGGAGAGACACATCCTGTCTGAGTATTTATCCAGGCTTTAACGTCTTCTCGTCTTCATCGGCGCTGTTTGATCAGACTTCGCGGCTCACGCTCAGCAACGTCTGCAAATAAACCACAAAGCCGTCCTCAGAGTTCAATGAAATCTGAGTTTGATCGGCGGATGGAAATGAGAGTGTTTTTTTTATTTCGACCGATTACCTCCCTCTTAAAACCAGAAAGAAACGTACAAGAATTAAAAAAAAAGAATCACAAGCTGAGTGTAAAAAGGTGTTTATGGGCCTTTTGAGCTGCTGCCTTTGTGAATCGTGATGATCATGTGCCACCGCCGCCGCCGCCGTACGCTACTGGAATGTGTTTCTGGATGTGTTGCAGCCACCGGAAAACTTTTCCTCGATCCGTACCTGGGGGTTGGTAAAACACAGAACCGTCCACTTCCTGACCAAGAACTCCTGACGACATAATCGGAGTTTTCCTCGAACAAGCTGCTGAGTGGAAATTATGAGCAGCAGCTTGAGGACAGCGGCTGTTAAAGCCACACTATGTCCTACAGGGTATCCTCTCACCGCTGTTGCCGGGTAACCACACCTACAATTACCATGTCAGACGAAGATCATGAAGAGTGTTCTTCTATTTGCATTTCTTCAAATATACTGTGATACCGAGCGTTTTGGAACCCTTTAGAAAAAGGGAGTAAAAATGGGACGCAAACAATGTTTTATTGTCTAAACCCCACGAGAAAATAAATTTGAAAATACGTCACGTTCTTAACATAAAATAGATCATTTTCTCCAAAACACGTGTGCCATAATTATTGATATCCAGTGGTTAAAATTAACTGAAGCTTATCTCCAGTCCTGTTTTATATTTGTATCTTCACCTGTGTGAGCAGGAACTCTGAGGTGGTGAACAGGTACTTCCTGTTTGACTGGGGTATAAATATGAGGTGACACAGGCCTGATTCTCTCTGAGGTTCTTCACCATGATGAGGACCAGAGAACACAGCAATGAGGAGCAAAGAAAAGTTGTAGAGCTGCACAAATCTGACAATGGAGACAAGAACATCTCTCAGCAGTTCAAAGGTCAGTTTGAACAGTTAGATCAATAATGAAGAAGTTTAAAGAGACTGGAGATGTTAGACATCCGCCTGGAAGAGGATGTGTCTGCAAACTGACCCCACACACTGTGAGGAGGATGGTTGGACTGGCTAAAGACCTCTCTAGCATCATAGCTAGAGAGGTCAGAGGTCAGTTGAATCTTGGGGTCAGAAAGTCTCCCTAACCACCATCAGATGGCGCCGACACCAACACCAGCTGTTTGGGAGGGTATCAAGAAAAAAGCCTCTGCCATGACCATCCCAGTTACCTGACCCAAACCCAACAGAACTTCTGTGGGATGTGCTGCAGTCCACCACTGTGGACCTCAGAACCTGAAGGATATGGAGAGGTTCTGTATGGAGGAATGTTCTGAGATCTTCTCCATGTGTTCTCAGACCTCATCACAGACGACAGAACGAGACTCGGGCTGTTACTCTGGCAAAAGGGGGCGGAGCCAGATATTAAATGCAGGGCTTCAACAATTGTGGCACACATGTTTAAGAGGAAAATATTTGTTTCATGTTAAGAATATCATGTTTTTCATTTGGTTACTTGAGTTCGAGGTTAGATTTGCTGTGATTAATGGGAACAGACCATAAAGGCATTTTTTGCATCTCGTTTGACTAATTTTTCTTTTAAAGGGTGCCAGTAATTCTGGAAGGCACATGACATTTTTGAATACTTCTGTCAATACACAACGTGCCGGAACCACACCAGACTACCACTTTCTCCCGGCGTGCATCCAAGGGGTTAAGGATCGAGGTTCTGTTGTGCAGAACCTCTGACAGCTGTGAGAGTGTGAGCACATCATGACAGAGAAAGTCCACTCAGACAATGGCAGGAAGTTTCTCGGGGAGATATCTTCAATCAGCGTGGGGCCGCAGTTTGAAGCCATTTCCCAGAAATTTTAACGGCTCAATATGTCGGTGAAGGGTTTCTGCTAAATCCGGTTACTTTTGCCCTCCAGAGTAAATAAACAGGAATATAGATTTGAGTAGATGATGGTGTGAGCAGAAACGTGTGGAGCTGCAGACTTCCACACGTGAGATGAAAGAACCAGAATGGCGACAGTAACTTCTTCCTGTCTCTGGAAAGAGGAAGTGGTCGGGTTCAGCCTGTCCTGACGTCTTTTTCTTTTCTTTTTTTTTTCTACAGCAGGACTCTGAACAAACAGAACCACCACATCCACAATGTCTGGACATTACATGAGAGCGGAGCATGAACTGTCCTCTTCTCCCATTTTAGCAGAGCAGAGCAGAAGAAGCCAGCGTGCCAGTGTGAAAGCTGCAGAGCAGGAGCTTTTGGGCTGCAGGAATGCTGCGAGCTGTGGTGCTGGTTCAAGAGCAGAGAGGATGTTGACTCACTGGGGTTTTGTCAAGAGCCAGCTCCAGGGAAAACAGAGAGGATGGAGAACAGAGATACTGTACTATGTTCCCAGAAAACATCATGAGTGCAATTAGATGAAATTCTAGTTCATCGGAGAATGACCTTCTGCTTTTGTTTGACAATTCCTCTTCTTCCTCTTTTTCTTCTGGCTACTCCCTTCAGGAGTCTCCACATCAGATCATCTGTTTCTATCTTGCCCTGACCTCTGCCTCTTCCTCTGTCACAACAACTAACTGCATGTCCTCTGTCACCACATACCGAAACCTCCTCTTTCGTCTTCATCCTTCTTCTCCTGGCTGCAGCTCCATCTCCAACATCCTTCTACCAGTAGATCCACTATCCCTCCTCTTCTTCACGGGTCAGAACATCTCAATCTGTCCTCTCTGACTTTGTCTCCAGGACGTCTAACCTGGACTGTCCCTCTGATGTCTCCTTTCTAATCCTGTCCTTCCTCCTCACTCCCAGAGAACATCTGAACATCTTCAGCTCTTCCTCCTGTCTTCTGCTCAGAACCACCGTCTCTAAACCATCTAGCAGAACTGCTCTCACCTCCATCTTGGAAACCTTTCCCTTCACTCCTGCTGCTGCTCTTCTGTCACAGGTAACTATTGACACTCTTCTCCACCCACTCCACCCTGCCTGCACTCGCTTCTACACATCTTCTCCACACTCCCCATTGCACTGGACAACGGACCCCAAGTCTTCTCCACCTCTACTCCTTCACCCTGACCGTTCCTCCTGCCTCCCTTTCAATCACACACATGTATTCTGTCTCACTATCACTGATGTTCATTCCTCTTCTCTCCAGGTTCTCCTCCACCTGCTCCCTGCTCTCACTACAGATCATAATGTCCTCCTCCAACATCATAGTCCATGGAGACTCCTGCTGACCTCCTCTGTCAGCCTGTCCATCACCATAGCAAACAAGAAGGGGCTCAGAGTCGATCCTTGGTGCAGACCCACCTCCACCTTGAACTCTCTCCTACTGCACACCTCACAACATCAATGCTGCGCTCATATATATCCCGGATGACTCCAACATACTTCTGTAACTCCAGACCTCCTCATACAATTACTCCATCGCCACTCTGTCCTACACTTCCTCTAAATCCACAAAGATGCTACACAGCTCCTTCTGACCTTCTCTGTTCTTCTCCATCAGCTCCTTCTGACCTTCTCTGTTCTTCTCCATCAGCTCCTTCTGACCTTCTCTGTTCTTCTCCATCAGCTCCTTCTGACCTTCTCTGTTCTTCTCCGTCAGCTCCTTCTGACCTTCTCTGTTCTTCTCCATCAGCTCCTTCTGACCTTCTCTGTTCTTCTCCATCACCTCCTTCTGACCTTCTCTGTTCTTCTCCATCACCTCCTTCTGACCTTCTCTGTTCTTCTCCATCAGCTCCTTCTGACCTTCTCTGTTCTTCTCCATCACCTCCTTCTGACCTTCTCTGTTCTTCTCCATCACCTCCTTCTGACCTTCTCTGTTCTTCTCCATCAACACTCTCAAAGCCAACATCTCATCTGTGGAGTTCTTTCTCAGAATGAAACCTTGACAGTAACCATCAGTAACAGCCTCTCAGTAATGTTAAAACCTCATCTTCGTCGGGACGTCTTATCTACATAATGGCTGTTTCCTCAGACAGCAGGTGCTTTTATTCCACTTTTCTCGGCCACTTCAGAGTCTTTCACTTGCATTCCAAGAAGAAGCAGAAGTGAATCATCTGCGATGACGTCAGCCCACACACTATTTTCTTATTGAGGGATTTTTTTAGGGGGGGGGGAAATGACACGCAAATGACGTGTCGCTGAAATTACTCTTTAGAAATTTGCCATAGAAATGAGGGTAACAGTAACTGGCTCTAATGGTGAGAACAGAGTATCACTGAGGTAGATGCGGTGAATTATCCTCAATAAAGAAACAGTAAACAAGTTTTATATGTGAATATGTGAAAATCGCAGTATTTTACAGTGAAAATACAAACCTTTGGTAGAATTAACGGAAAAATTCTACTATTTCAAAAGTAAGTCATTACCTTTAAAGTATCATTCTGTCTAAATTACAGATTTCTCTGGTGTGTATATTTAAATCAACTGTAAAAATATACAACAACCTTTAAGCATTTACCAAGAGCAGGACGAAGTTTAACAAAATCTTAAAAATATGGTATATATCTGTGAAATAATGTTGACTTCAAGGTAAAATAGAAAAGAAGTGGTCCTAATTTATTGCCTTTTAACGTATTGAACTGTAAACAGGTCGACATTATATCTGACATTCAGGGAGCTGCTGCTTCTCTAGCGTAAATCAAACCGAATATTTTTTACAGTGTACTGCAACTGATGATAATATTTCTACACAGAGTGGCGCGGGGAAGGAGGTCGTTACATGTCTGTCTAGCCACTTTGTGGTTTACAGAGTGCTGCTTCTTCTTTTTCTCAATTTGGTTTGCGATCCCATGATTACTAGAACGCCGCCCGCTGCAACTTTTTTTCTTCTCCCTCTTTTCTTTCCCAGACCCAGGAGTTTTTTTTACATAAGTGTCCAGTTTAGAACCCAAATCGGAGAGTGGCTGTACTCTGATGAGTTGTCTGATGAGACAGAGGAATTTGCCAGGTCTTGGGTTTGCCCTCGTTTCAAAGAGACCAGAGCTATTATCCACTTCCAACTGAATGGCAGCTGTGGTTCTGACAGCTGCCCTCTCTCTTCCTCTCCCTCCAAGTTTCTCCAATGTCTCTCCAGCACTGGTGAGCCAGGCTTTTGCATTATTGTGGGGATTTCACGCTCGTCAGTGCAATCTACCCCAGGTGCCCCCCCCTTCGCCTCCGCTTACTCCGAAACAACTGGCTCCTGACCTCGAACAGGTCCAGGAAACTTTGAGACAATAACACCGCGATTTAATCCGCGTACTGTATGCGGAAAAAGAAGAGGAAATCCATCGGAGAACAAAAAAAAAGAGAAAGTTTACGATGAAAAGGGGGCCGAAGTCAGGCCAATGTGTGTGAGTCACTGATGGCGAATGTCCCAGGCATGGGGAGGAATCAAAACAAAAGCAGCAGCTTGCCAGCGGCAGCGGCCGTGCGGGGCAGCGAGGACGCGCTGGCTGCAGGGAGCTCCTGGAGGTGTTCGCCGCTGCCTGCTGCCATGAACCAAGTGTTTTGGGCCTCATGTAATGTTTCCTGAATACTTTTCTCAGAGGCCTATGAGAAAACATTCCCCCAACCGTCCTCCACACCTCTGCAGACACAGCAGTATGGACCTTATATTTGACCTGATTATTCTAACCCTCAACTGTTTGGTTGAGCGCATTTTGAGTCGTTATTTGTATGTATATTCTGAAAGTTAAGAGGCCGAGGACGGAGCCCTGGGGGACACCAGACGTCTAAGTAGCCACAGCGGAGGAAGCATTGAGAAAGTCCTAGTCTATAAGCCTTTTCTTTTTTTTTGTGACATATTAAAGCATGTGAGGACTTACTAAACAGAATTCTGTTCAGTACGTAACTCGATACAACCGAAAAAATAAATGAATACCGGTCAAATCTGCTAATCTAATAAAAATGGACTTTGACGATTTTCACATTTTATGGTAAATTTATAGTGTCTAACATGTTAAATTAATAAATGCACCAAAAAAATTTTTATTTAATATATAAGAAATAATTTTCCCATAGATTTTATTTTACGGCGAGGACATTAAAAAGGTTAATTTAAAGCTAATTAGTAGTTCAGTCTTTTTAAAACTTTTTACACCTTGTTATTTGACACTAGAGTCATTTTCTATACCATGAAAGGTGAATAAATAAAATAAAATCTGTGTTGTGTCAGTGGGCCGCTGTCACTCAGGAGGTAGAACGGTCACCCCTCCCAATCAAAAGGTTGGCGGTTCGCTCCCTGGACCGCCCCTGCAGTAAGATCCTTGAGCAAGACATTTGTTTGAGATGAGAAGACAAACTTCAAAATGTTGTTCTGTGAATAACTTGTATTAAAACATGTGGAAAAAAACATTTATGTGATGGTCACCAATTCACCTACTTTGCATGTTTTCTTTTCAGGGGGGGACCCATGAAATCATGAACATGCAAATTTAACACAAAGACACGCCGGGATTGAGGTCTGCCATGGCTGGATTTGAACCCGGACCCTTCAGGCAGTGTTAGCTGCACTGCCACTTTGTTGCTCACTTAGCCAACAGGATGTTTTGCCACTCTGTCGGGCTGAGGGGGGCGTGTTCCCGTCAGAACCTGGCCTGCCCTCTATTGTGGCTTTGCTGCTGGGGATCCGTCATATTTTCCATCTTTGTAAACATTCACAAAACCTGGGAAAGGTTTTAGAGTCAGACTAAGTGTCCAGTGACAAAACCTGTTCTCTTAATATATGCCCTTAGAGATCAGACTACCTTTTCTTGATGTTTGTAGGCACTTTATTCCTGTATTTCATTATTTCTTAAGTGTATTTGTTAGGTGTATATGTATATATGTATAACGTTAACCTACACATTTCTCTCTCTCTCTCTCTCTCTCTATCCATCCATCGCTCTATCTATCTATTGATTGATTGATTGATGGCAAATTAAAGCATGTGAGGATGTACTAAAAACACAATCATGTAACTGATACAACCCAAAAATAGTCAAATATATTTAGAATTAACTTTTGTCCATGAAGTACAGAACGTCATCAAGAAATCATTATTAAAAGTGCGTCGGGCTTCTTTCATGTTTGAAAACCTGCTTGACCAAACAATTTGTCATTTTTGTTGACTTTGGACAGCGGAGATTTTAAATCAATGGGACAAAGAAAAACATTTTCTAATTTATTTATGTTTTTCATCAAAGGGTTTTAAGAATATTCAACTGTTTGTCTTTTAAACTCTAACTCAGTAACCAGCCCTTACAATCATGCAGTGTGCCGGTGAAATCGCCTCTCTGTGCCTCGCTGACATCAGGACGCCTGTTCCTCAGAACCGACCCTCTGCTGCTCGGCCCAGTGTGTGCGTGGCCCGTCTGTGAGGCAGGAATGTGAGAGTGGGCCGGCTCAATGGTGGACATTATTGTGACCTGCGAATGGGTGACAGTACAGATTCTGTCCACCCGGGTGACGGGGAAGAGAATAAGAAGACAGAGCTCATCATTCAGACTGGGCTTTGATGAAACTTCTCTGATGGCATCACCGCCGGGTTCTGCGTCAAAGTCGTTTAATGTAATCAGGAAGTGGAGTTATTGTTCAACACTGAGAGCCACTTAAAAGGAGCGTCACGGCCGAGCGGAGTAACTAAAGTTGAGATGCAACTTTAGCCTAGAAATCCTACCCTTTTATACGAGAAATTATCAGCCATATCATTAAAACCACAAAGCAATACAATAATATCAGCTATAGTAACCGGGTCAAACCCATCCTTCTACTTTCGTCCACCTCTCCAGGGTCGGGCCGCAGCAGCAGGACAAGAAGGGGGCCCAATAAAAACATCCCTTTCTCCAGCAACACTCTCCATCTCGTACGCGGGGGACCCAGGATAATAATAACAACAATAATACTAGCATGATTAGGAACAACCACGAAGACCTCAAGTTCTGTAGATGATCTGAGTCAAACATCTACTCATCCCAATTTGGGATTTGTCAAAGTCTCTCCTTACTCTTGCCCATTCAATATGGCATTAAAAACATCAACCTCAAGAATAAAAAATGTTCTCTTGCTGCCTAAACCGTCCCACCCACCGACGGGGGCTTCATAACGAGCTAATCAATGTTATTCTGACTTCAACCGTCAGTGGTTATAATGTTATGGCGGATCGGTGTAGATTTAAACACCCAGCTGTGGAATAGATATGAACGTCGTTCGTGTCTCACACACAGAGTGAAAACTGACTCCTTTGATCCATCCATTATCATCATCATCATCATCATCATCATCATCATCATCATCATCATCATCTCTCTCTCTCTGAGTCCAATTTATATGTTGAGGTCATAAACAGCAACTGTAGGGGAATCTTATGTTGATTTCATTGTTCTCACATGCATTTTTTCTTTTCTTTATATGTGCACATCCCTCTTCGTCATCCTTTACTACTTTTTTTTGGTGTTGTCTTGCAAACGGATGAACTCATAGGAAAACAGGACAAACCATATTGATGAAAAAAAAATGCCACAACTGAATCATTAAGGAGCCAAACCTCCTAGTTTTCTTTAAAAAATGAAGAGAGAGATAATTATAGACCAGTGAGGAGGAAACTCACTGAGGTGATGATCTTGAGGGATGTCAGGATGCTGCCCTCTAGTGGTGAACTTGTTGGAACTGCAGCTGGACATTAGCCATAAAGGCTAAAGCTGCTTTCATTGTTACAATATATGAATGGGAATAATCAGCATTATAAACAAATAAACCAACAAGCACACCAGATGAAAAACAACAGCATGACATCATGATAGAGGGAGAAACAAACAACCCAATATTTTTCTTTTTAAACACTCTTAATTGTCAAAAACTCATGACTCATGGTTTTATTCATCATAAATTCATACAATATGTGCAAAGTAATTACCGGCTGCTTTAGTAGTAGATGACCTAAAATGAATTTGGGCATTGAAGATATGTAACATACTGTGAGTAATAAGCAAGAGTTAGAAAGAACAAAGAATTATTCCTATTTATATGTGACATTCCGGTTCAGGAGCAGCAACATCATCATGCAGATAGTCTGCTTGTCCAGATTTCTGTCAAAACTTTCTACATTAATGGAGGTATCTGCATGAAATGACACATTTTTCCGACTCTCAAGACGTTATTTACGCCATTTATCTTCCTAGGAGGTATTAAATGTGATCATCATGTAGTCATTATATTCCAGTTTCCTGATGTAATGCAAAATTACAGCAGTGGAGATGAAATGTACTCAACCAAGAATTATTTAAATATATATACATTGAATATTTATATATATATTTGTGAACCAATTTCTTGAATGAACTATTATGGGGAATTTCCAGATTTTGGGATTGGTCAAATGTATATTTCTTCCACTACGAGGAGCTCACCTCCAAAGGTTATCGGGCCATAATTTATCCAGCGTGGATCCGATTTAGTCCAAATGTGTTGCATTTGAATCCCCCCGTGGAGATCAATTCATTTCATATTTAATTTGAGCAGTTCAATCAGGGGGATTGTTCATACAACGTAGGAGATTTGGGTCTTTTCGAGGATAGACCTTTCAATTCCCTTTAAACATTGGTAATGGTGGTGGGGGTGGTGGCTGATGACTCTGCTGAGACTATAGAAACTGAAGAGGGTGATGAAAAGATGAAAGTAGTGACTTCCTGAAGATTTGGCAATAATGGTGAGGTGCATGGCAGCGTCACAGGTAAACTAAATCCAAAATGAACAATTCGATAATCTTCCTTATTTACATTTTTCTACCTAGCATGAAACGTTTTGTTTGTTTTTTTTCATTATAAGGGTTATTAATTATGTAAATGACTTATTGGAATATTTTGAAACCAATGTTAAAACCAAGCAATTTAAATTGTGAAAAATGACAAATTGTTGTTCTAACATGTTTAAAAAAAAATTATAATCAGACTTTCATGGAAAATAGTCCAATTTAGTTGGATCAGCTCACAGAAAAAACACTTTTGTTATTAAGTGGAATCTAATTTTTTGTAAAGCATGTTTTTGGAAAACTATTCGACCCTAAAATGTTTTTTGGTTGTATCAAAAGTTATATAATTATGTTTAGTAAGGCCTTACATGCTATAAAATCCTCCTTATTGAATATGACTGTCTCAACAGCCATGGTTGAGGCTTTCTTCTCGGTGGCTTTTCTGACCTGTGGTGTACCCCAAGGCTCCACAATTGGCCCCTTACTCTTCAACATACAGATCCTGCCGTTGAGCCATTTTATAAGCACATTTTTAAAAATAGACGCTGAAAATGTGCTCAACAACACAGATGAGCAGGACATTAAAGGGTTAAACAAATATGAAGCTGTCAGAGGAGACTCGTGGCCGGCAGCATCGGCACATGACTCAGTAACCCGCGAATGACCTTCAATGGATTCCCTCGATCCAGCCAAGCTAGTTATCACACCCTCACCAGCTGCTGGATCTGGAGTCTGAAGCGACGCTTGAGCCAAAAAGATGGCTGATTTATATCTGACTATATCACAGCTGATACCAGATCCGACCAATTGGGCTCGGGTTGCTTGCAGGAGCTGCTGAGGAATGTTTCGGTGCTACTGCTCTTCTTGCTACATTTCAACTCCTCTTAAGACGAGCAGGTGCCAAAAATGGAACTGTATATCCAAATAAGGAAGCGGATCCCCTCGGGGTAACCATTTCTTTGATTGCATGTCTTGTCATTATTTACGTTAAAGGTTAAGTCTGTGAAAGGGGGCTGCTGCTGGGCCTCGCTGGAGGAATGGCAAACATTTATTTCTTTAAACTCGTGGTCTGCCAGTGATGAAAATAACGCAGAAAATCATCACCTTTAAGAAGCAGACGAGGAAACTCTTTGGACAATATGGGTATATGAAATGAAGTCGGACCACTACCAACCACTTTACACTAAAACTGCCCTTATTAAAGATTTAGAAATGGCTTGTACATAGTTTACAAATTAAGTTGTAAAACCTTTACAGATCATTAATAAGTTGCTATAACACCTTAGATATAAAGGCTATAAGAGACCTGACTCTTGCCAAATAGTGAGCACACTTATTAGTACTGCTAAATGGATATTGCCAAATAGTGTGCCTCACTGATAAATAAAGATCAATTTACAAGTTGTTTATAAAAGTTGACTAATGACTTATGAAGTGTTTACAACTCCTTTATAACCGAATATAAATCATTTATAATAAAGGCAGTCTCATATCAACGCTGGAGATTTAGGGGTTTTCGGGCATGTCCATCTTGGAGGAGACCCAGGACCCCCTGGAGAGATTACATCTCTCGCTTGGGAATCCTCCCAGAGGAGTTGGTGGATGTGGCCGGGGAGAGGGAAGTCTGGGCTTCCCTGCGGAAACTGCTGCACCCACGACCCAGACCCGGATAAGCAAAGGATAACGAAAACGAAACGAAACCTTTGCTGTTGGGGACGTAAACGTAGGCCCAGTTTTTACACCAGATGATATGTGATAATTAGTCTGAGAAACATAGTAGAAACATTAACAACATGTCAGTCTCAGACTCTTTAGGAAGATTATGATTGAGAGACATCTCCTCTGAGCAGCACTTTTAAATACTGGCGATGATGATGGCGGTGGCTGATGACTCTGCTGGGACTATGGACACTGGCGAGAGTTGATGAAATGATGACGCCAGTGAATCCAGCTTTAGCGTTTCATGATTGTAAAGTTCTACCTGAGGTTTTTGATGCAAATTGGAACAACAGTTGAGAAATGACGGCCTGAAAACTTTTCGAGATAACGCACCTAATAGTGGTAGAAATATATATAACTGACATTTCCCAAAATCAGTCCAGTTTTTCCTCACACTAAAGTCTATGTGGGTAAAATATGACATAAAGAAGATAAGGTCTCCTTGAATCGTTTCATATACACTGAATGAGGACTTAAATGGACCGATTGTTAGGAGGTTATGTCCTTAAAACGGTGTTTTCCATAAAAAAGCTCCCCCTAGTGGGAAGAATATGAACTATTAAAATAAAAAACAATGTAAACAAGAAAGATTACCCTGAGTCGATTCATATTCACCAAATTTGGACTAAAACTGGAGATAAAGTTCCCCCTAGTGTTGAAATACACAACCGGTGTTTACCAAAATCAATCCAGTTCTTCCTCACACTGAGGTCGATGTGGGTCCGTTAACACGAGGGATCTACTGCGGAGGCAAAGAGGATTCTGGCTACAGTAGAGTTAAAGATGAATTATAAGGATTTATTCATGAATGTTCAGAGAAGTTAAACCACAAAGGTGTAAATCTGACACCTGAGCTGGAATCCAGATACCTCAATGACGTCATTGTATACAAATAACAACAATGAGCTCACCTGCACATTCCCAAAAACACACATACAAAAAATATATGTATGTACATTTAATACACTTGTGTAGACCCTTCATGTCAACGCGATAACCCCAAACTATTTCATGGATCATGCTCAAAGTTTTATAACTTAGTGTGAGGAAGAACTGGGTTGATTTGGGGTCATTTGGGGTTTTTCCACCACTAGGGAGAGCCATAGCTTCAAAATCAAAGTTTTTGGGCCATCATTTCTCAATCGTTGGTCTGATTTAGTCCATAGCGGGTGCATAAGAATCGACTTAAGGAGATCTATCTTGAATATGTCATATCTTATTCCAATAATTCATAGTCTATTTTTATTAATAAATAGAAACGTTGATAATTAAACATAAAGGAAAACACATTTTGCAAAAAAAAGAAAAGAAAAGAATAAAAGAAAAGAATAACTTTATGCAGATTTGTTTCCTTTGAATCAACTTGAAGAGATTTATCTTGTATTTAGAACATTTAACTGTAATAGCTCATATTTTACTCACACAGGTTTGGCTCTGGTCCTTAACTTCCCAACTATAACTCTAAATTGTATCTAAATATATTTTATATGAACCGCATCGAGGAGATATTTTATGTATATGTATTATTTAACTAAACTAGTTCATGTCTTTGCTCACTAGTGGGAAATTTATTTCGGAATTCATCTTCATCATTGAGTCACTATGGGATCTGATCCTAGAGCAGACTGCTGACTTCATACAAACAGTTAGGTGGAATCACTCTGGACTGTTTTGGATTTTGTCTTGAATTGTTCTAAACCTCTAGGACCATCAAACCTTCTTTCAGTCAGAGTTTTCTTCTGCTTTCATTTCAGGTGTGATTTCATCTTATTTTCCTATTTCTGCATTTAGAACTAAAGAAAAAAAAAAAACAGTGTGTGACGCTCCCACGTTTAGACCACCAGGTGGCGCGTGAGCAGCGCTCGATACACCCCGTGGGTGCAAACGTCAGCAAAAGCTGAAGACTGTGAAGTGATCACAGACATAAAGGATAAGATGTCACCTGATCCTGGACTCAAGGGGTCTGATAATAAACTGTCTCACAGAACATGGCCATATAATCCTCCGCAGCCAATTATAGCACAGCGGCTGTGTTCCACACACAATATTATACACTATTTACATTAGGCATAATAAGAAGCCCAACAAAAAGGGACGTAGAGGCTTTGGGGAGGATTGGATCGACGTGACCCAGTCTGTTAAAATAGGAGATGTTCCTGATGTGGGACGTCGGATCCTTTTTTTCATTTGAGACTGGAAAGTAGAACCTGACAAGGACGGTGGAACCCGATAAGGTCTGCGGGGACTTAAGCCTGCTGGGGAATGCGGGAGTGATAAAAAACGGTCTCACATGATTGGTTAAAAAAAAGAAAAAAGGAAAAGAAGGGAAGAGTCACGAGTCTTGCTTTCATCACCAGGGCTGTGGGGGGTTTTTTCTTCATATATGACAATTTTCAGTTCTAGAAACCAAAGAAATGGCAACATAATTTTAATATTGTGGTATTTGATGTGGCACCATACACCATTCTCTCATTTACATGCAAACTCTGACAAAACAGCTTCTTTTTTTTAGTCGGGATGCACCTACTATCATGTGATTGGAATGTAGCTGGGACATGTTCAGTCTGAGGCCCAAATGATGTCAGAACAATCGGAAACCTGTAAAAAGGGTTATGGTTAGGGTTGGCGAAATCTAACCAGTCCTACGTTGTCCCAGACAGCAAGGGTATTCCCCTCAAAAGACCATAATCCCCTGCGTTGTACCAGCAATCCCCCTGATTGAACTCCTCGCATTAAATGTGACTCATTATTGTCTCAAACAGTCCATAGTGACTCAACCTAACTATTTTTTATGAAGTCGGCAGTCTGCTCTAGGATCAGATCCCATTGTGATTCAATGATGAAGATGAATACAGTTAACTAGTTTTTCTGATCTCAGGAATAAAAGAAGAAATATTTCCTGGAGTCGATTCATAGGAGATACATCTAGACACAACTGGACTGATGGATGGGATGTTAGGAACAATAAAACTGGTCTGGTTGATTCACATGCCGGAAATTAGGACTAAATCGGATGAACAGTTTAGAATTTATGGCCCGAAAACTTTTGGGGATGGGGCTCCCCCTTGTGGCAGAAATAGGCAACCGATCTTCCCCTCCAAATCAAAAATCCCTCAGTTCTTCCTCACGCTAAGGTCTATGTGGGTTTAGAGTTTGATGTAAAACAAAGAACACGGTGAGAATTAAACACATGGGGTCTGTATTATGGTCTCCACACCAGCAGATATCTTCTAGAAAGACGGTTTTCTACTCAGGAGCCCACTAGTTCTAGTCCAGTTATTGGAGTGTCGGGTGATTGATCCGGACTGAAAACCCAGCTGAACCGTTCCTTGTCAATATTAACATGTGAGCAACACAGAGACATTTCTTCCCACGTCAATAGACACGAGGACCCAGAACCGATTCTGTTAACTGAGAGTGAACGGGCTGGTAACCCCGGCCCACTCAGATTCTCTGGTTCTTCTTTGTCAGCTGCTCCCCAAAGCAGAACCGAAACATTTGGTGAGACTGAATTCAACCATCAGGCCTCCATTCGCTGAGAGGAGCTGAAGACGCTGAACGCAGACAGAAACCCGTTCAGTCCAGTCTGGATTTCAACCAACCAACCGTTTCATGAAACTTCATCACAGAGTGAGACATTAGTCACATTTGGCGTAGATTCAGCTATTTAGTTTTCTTTCATTTACTTAACAGAACCCATCAGAACAAAATATGATGGTGACCGTATATATATATATATATATATATATATATATATATATATATATATATATATATATATATATATATATATATATATATGATGTGTAAAATCAGATGCAAACGATGTCTTTATTGTCTTTACCCATGATCTCTAATCCACATTTTTCACAAAAATATTCAAAAACTCGAAACATTACATTCTTAACATAAAACACATATTTGTCTTTCAAACATGTGGTTAAAGGTCACTGAAGCATATTTCCATTCCTGTTTCATATTTTTAGCTTCGCCTGTTTGAGCAGGAACTCTGAAGCGGTGAACAGGTACTTCCTGTTTCACTGGGGTATAAATATGAGGTGACACAGGCCTGATTCTCTCTGAGGTTCTTCACCATGATGAAGACCAGAGAACACAGCAATGAGGAGCAAAGAAAAGTTGTAGAGCTGCACAATTCTGACAATGGAGACAAGAACATCTCTCAGCAGTTCAAAGGTCAGTTTGAACAGTTAGATCAATAATGAAGAAGTTTAAAGAGACTGGAGATGTTAGACATCAACACGGAAGAGGACGTGTCTGTAAACTGACCCCACACACTGGGAGGAGGATGGTATGACTGGTTAAAGACTCTCCAAGGATCACAGCTTCAGAGGTCAGAGGTCAGTTGAATCTTGGGGTCAGAAAGTCTCCCTAACCACCATCAGATGGCGTGGTGACACCAACATCATCTGTTTGGGAGGGTAGCAAGAAAAAAGCCTCTGCTGTCGTCCACACACAAGCTAACGCTGCTACAGTTTGACAAACTCCACTGGGACTTTCACTGGATCAAGGTCAGAGGTCAGATGAGACCAAAGTAGAGCTTTTTGGCTACAAACATCTAAGATGGGTGTGAGCTAGCAAGAAAGAAAGGCATAGAGAAAAGCCCCTCATACCCACTGTGACGTCTGGTGGTGGATCTCCGATGCTGTGGGGCTGTTTTTCTTCCAAAGGTTCTGGACATCTTGTTAAAGACATGGTTCCATGGACTCCATCAAACACCAGCAGATACTGGATGAAGACCTAAAAGCCTGTCAGGAACCTCAAAGTGGGTCGTGGTTGGACCTTCCAGCAGGACAATGTTCTGAAGCAGGATCTGCGCAATGATTGTGGCACACATGTTCTAGAGAAAAATATTTGTTTTAAGTCACGAATGTGTTTCTTTTTATTTTATTTTATTTTGTAAGTTGAGTTAGAGGTTAGCTTTTGTGAATGACTCAGATTAAAAATCATGGAAATCATGGATTTTGCATCTTTCATTTGCATCTCATTTTACTAATTTTCCAAAGGATGCCAATAATTCTGTGTACCGGAGAACCGTCAGATAAAAACGGAACCTTTTAAGTAGGGTATGGCCCTCTTCATGGCTGCTGCGTTCAGTCATGCAGGCGTTTTCTATATTTAGATCCCTGCAGTGCGAGATCGGCTCTATAAACAATAATTGTTTGATGAAGATCACATGTTCATATATAAACATACGGTGAATATACAGATACCCGCACACACACACACACACACACACACACAAATAAGCGTGACTTCCTATCATGTTACAGGGATTCAAAGAATCCACGCCCTGCACACCCCATAAAACCATCAACGTGACACAGCGTTTGAACCGGATCACCTCCCGTTGGAATCCCCGTGGTTCAGAGCTGAAGCTGCTCTTCCTGCTGCAGAATATAAGCTATGGCGGATCCACATGTATATCCAGTCCCGCGAGAGGTGGCACGTAGAGGAGGGAGGCGGGTGCTGCTGGACCGGTGTCGCCTTCTCGCCGTGTGTTTTCACCGAATGCAGAGGTCGGAAGAAGTAAACCTGAAGTTCATTTGTTAAGTCTGCTTAAGTAAGGTTCGACATTTTATGTCGTGAGTTTACTAATATTAATATACTAACATTGTATTTTCATGTGTACTATTATGATAGTTCTTGGGACTAGACTGGCACAAGAAGGGGGAGCTTTGGGCGGAGCCTGTGAAGTGCCCATGAAGGGAATTTGGGTTCAGGGTCTTCCTCAAGGACCCTACATCGTCACCCTTTTTCCTCCGAGCCGCTCCCAGGGCTAGTTCGGCTCCAGATCCTGATAAAGCCAGACAAAGAGTAACAACTCTCTGCTGGTCTAGAGCCAAGAACCGATTACATCAGGGGAAGGGGGCAGGGTTATTGTTTCCAACAAGACCGGCGCAAACACTGAACCGCCATTTTTAAAGGGGAACAGCCGAGCTTCCGTAAAATTAGTAACTAAAGTTGTTTTGTTTAGTTTTTTCGACAGGAACAGCACTTGCATGGAGACGATGAGCTCCTCCATCTTCGTTGAGGCGCTTGAGTACGGCGCCAGCGTTGCTGGTTCAACAGACAGTGACGTTGTACGTAGACGTAACGGCGTGGCTCTGACTTGGCTCCTGCCAATGGAAAAGCGACCAGGTTCTTAGGAGGTGCGCGAGTTGAACGAACTACGCACTGGAACTAGCACCAGCACCGAACTAGCACCAGTTTCTTTTTGGTGGAAAGGGGGTATCAGGCAGACTGCAGCGCTCGAACCGGCCAACTTGTCAATCTTCTGGTTGGGTTACAGGAGCTCCACCCACTGAGTGACAGCCGCCGCTTCATGAAGTCAACTTAAAGGCAGCGTTTACGTACTTCTAGTCAACTTTTTAGTTTACTTGTACAAAGTGTAGTACAACAAATACTACTACTACAACAAGGAAACTTAAGAATATATATATACACATAAGTAGTTAGAAGATTAAGTACGCATATATAAATACACTTAGACTTTTCTGTGTACTTGTCAGTATAAGTCAGGAATACTTAAATATTATGTAATAAATTAATAAATATAATAGGCTTAAGTATATTTCTGGTAAGTACATAAAGTGTATACCGCAAGTATATTCTCCTATATTTAGTTGAAAGGAAATACACTAATAGCACTTCTTTGTTTTTCGATAAGACTTAGAGTCGAACGATATATTAATAAAAGAGGATTATCATAAGATCCTCTCACAAGTTTGGATAGTTTGCTTTATTTTATTCACATTTGCCACTTTATGGGATGTATTTAAACAAACATGAGAAACTCCTTGAGTGTGAAGACGACTTTGTCTGATTCTATCATAATAATAATATTAATAATTAGGGGAAATGATGCGAGGAACAACTGATGACATCACTTTACCTCCTTTACATCTGTATGCAAATGAGCAGAGATCTGAGCAACAGCTGACTCCAACTGAGTCCATCAGTGTCACTGATCTCTTTCATGGAAAACTCACAGCTTAACCTGCGCTGGAAAATACGTAAAGACGTATTCAAATTTCAAAGCAACTGGCTGTAAAAGATTTTTGAGTTATGATACAAAACTCATTCTTTTTTTCGCGGTTAAGTCACAATTAAGATTAAGATTTTTAAGATACTAAGAATTCCAAAAAATAAATCTCTTGTCAGTTGATTCGATATCAAGGACTTGGTTTGCCGGACTCAGCATGTCTCCAAGCAGAACTGTTTTTGACGGCGTTAGGTAACTCCGGTCCACTAGAGGGAGCTGGAGAAAATTGGTCTTCAAGCCCGTTGAGGTATGTTACCGATCCGGTGTATCGTCAGGGTGGCCTCTAGGGGGCGTCTACCCGTGTTCCATGCGCTGCTCAACTCCAGGAAGCATCCATGAAGCTTCTGAGGTCTAAATTCATCCTTCCTCATTAAATCTCATCATCCCCATCGCTCATGATGTCACCAGCAAAAAAAAAAAACGCTTCTTTTTTTAACCTTTGGCGTTTTTTTTTACCATAGGTGGTGTGAACTCATGATTTCGGGGCAAAAATCTGAATGTTTTTGTTGTGATTAAGGAATTGAAGTCTAGAGATTTCGCTCAGACGGTTTATCTTTCATAAAAAAAAACAACTTTTGAGTTTAATGAACTGAATGTGTACGAATCTAAACTCATAGAACGCCAACTTCTCCACAGTCCAGCATTCGCCCCACTTTCAAACAGGATGGTCTCGCAAATGGAGACGTCATCTGGAGCAGATTGGGGTTCAGCGACTTGTTCAATTATACTTCTGGACGTCAGCTGCTGAGCCGAGATAATTATACCGCAAGATAATAACTCGTTCCCATTCCTGGTTAAGTCGTGACCACGAGATAATAACTCATTCCAACAACTTATTAAGTCGTGACCGCAAGATTATAACTCGTGGGAATGACTTATTATCTTGTGGCCACTACTTCATAACTCGTTTGCACGAGATAATAACTTGTTCATACGATTTATTAAGTCGTGACTATGAGATAAGTTTACCGCGAGATAATAACTCATTCCAACAACTTTTTATGTTGTGACCGCAAGATTATAACTCGTGGGAATGACTAATTATCTTGCGGCCACTACTTCATAACTCGCTCGCACAAGTTAATAACTCGTTCCTACGATTTATTAAGTCGTGACCACGAGATACTTACTCATTCCAACAACTTATTAAGTCGTGACCGCAAGATTATAACTCGTGGGAATAACTTATTATCTTGTGGCCACTACTTGATAACTCGTTTGCACGAGATAATAACTGGTTCATACGATTTATTAAGTCGTGACTATGAGATAATTGTACCACCAGATAATAACTCATTCCAACAACTTATTAAGTCGTGACCGCAAAATTATAACTTGTGGGAATGACTAATTATCTTGTGGCCACTACTTAATAACTTGTTTGCACAAGATAATAACTCGTTCCCAAGCCTTATTAAGTCGTGACCACAAGATAATAACTTGTTTAACTTATTATATTTTGACCATGACTTCATAACTCGCTCGCACAAGTTAATAACTCGTTCCTACGATTTATTAAGTCTTGACTACGAGATAATTTTACCGCGAGATAATAACTCATTCCAACAACTTTTTATGTTGTGACCGCAAGATTATAACTCATGGGAATGACGAGTTATAATCTTAATAACTCGTTCCCAAGCCCTATTAAGTCGTGAAAACGAGATAATAACAAGTTTAACTTATTATATTTTTGCAATGACTCCATAACTCGCTCGCAAAAGCTATTAACTCGTTCCCACGCCTTATTTAGTCGTGGGCATGAGATTTTTTTTTTTTCTTCCCTTCAGTGTCACTGGAGGGGCTCCGTACGTTTTCACAGTGTAGCTGCTCATGGATATTAGATGGCATGTCACATCAAGACATATGTGATCTTGTGACAAGTTGGGCCCTGAAGATCCAGAGGATTTCTCCTCAATGACAAACACCTTCTCAACTCAGAAATAGCACTTCGGAGGAGCGACAGGTGGCGGGCAGAGCCCCGGCTACGCTCATGTGACAATACGTAACAAGTACGTGTGCGTGCGGGTGATTGGGAACAGTTGCACATAAAGGCCGGATTTCTTGCGCCTCACATTACATCGTCCAGACTCTCTCTGCTTCCCCCCGCTGCACAGATCACACCGTGTGTCCCGTACCCCCCCCATAATCTGAAGCTGCCCTCTTTCCTCTGACTCTGCGCCCAAAATGAAAGGATCTGGTTGTTATCACAGAATGTGTTCAGAATGTTATCAGATAAGCAGTGACATCAGTTTCTGTGCAGCAGGAAGTTTCCAGCTGGCACCAAATCACACATGCACGTAAAACATTATTTATTTATTTATCTTTTCAAAGCTTCAGTTGCAGAGTGATTCATTTCTACCAGCCGATGGTTTTTGAGCCAGACATGTGTGCCGTTCAAGAATTCAATCTGGAGGCCGATGCGCCGAGGATCGTCTGCTGCTCTGCTGAAAACAGCTGAGTCGGCTGTTCTAATAAAACATGTCTGCAATCATGATTTCGGCTGTATGTGTGTGTGTTTGTGTTCATGCACAGACCTGCAGCCGTGTAGATTCCTGGACTTCTGGAGCCCTGGAGCAATTATTACACCAAGCACAAATCCCCTGTAATAAAAAAAATAAAACAAAGACTATGGCAGGGTTTTATTTTTCAAAAATACACCCCATCAGAATTATTTTCTCGGGCCGGGAACCCCCTGATCACCACAAAAACATATTTACGAAGACATTCATGGGTAAATTCATGACAAACCAGCTTTCTGTCATAAAGGGATAAGAAATGAAGTGCATTATTGAGTCAACTGAATGGAGTAACGGAGAATGTTATCTCTCTTTTTTCTCTCTCTCTGTGCTTTCAGCCGTATTCATTGTATCGTTATTATTCAACATCTAAAACTTGAGTCAAAACAAGTTAATAATTGTCATAAAACGTAACTACTGATAGAAATTGGTTTATCAAACTAACTTATATTTAACTTCTTATTAAAGGTCATGGGGAATTGCCGCCGCCACGTCCAGCGCAGATCCTTTTTTTTCCGTTCACACGATAACTTAAAGAAGAATTCACCAGTTCAAAAATATTTCACCATAGACATTAGTGCGAGAAAGAACAGGACTGATTTTGAGAAAAGTCGATTATATATTCCTGCCACTGGAGGGAGCTCTTTCTCCAAAAGTCAGGCCATCATTCCTAAACAGATTTAGTCCAAATGAATCGACTCATGGAGATCTATCTAGTATATTTCATATTCTATGAACTTAATTCATATTTTAGTCATTAGGGGGCGCTTTACTATAAAGAAAATATATATATAAGTATTTTGAACATAACTTCTTGGCCATTAATTTGAGCATGCAGTTTCAAGTTCTCCAAACAGTGGGGTTTTATTTAAACACAATAATGATTATAATTTACAAAAAAGGCTATATTATACATAGCTTTTATTTTTATATATATCTTTTATTTTGACAGGTAAAGTCCTGATTGACATTAAAAGTCTGAGGACACTCAAAAATGATGAGTTTAGTAAACTCAAAGGGAATCAAAAAGTTAGCGGCATTTTCAAGTTAATAGAAATTATGAATACATTTTAAGTATTCACTCCTCATTTTATTGACTTGTTCTGATCCGAGCACGGCCGGCAGAGCTGAAGATGTTCAGATGTTCTCTGGGAGTGAGGAGGAAGAACAGGATTAGAAAGGAGACATCAGAGGGACAGTCCAGGTTAGACGTCCTGGAGACAAAGTCAGAGAGGACAGATTGAGATGGTTCTGACCCGTGATGAAGAGTAGGGATAGTAGATCTACTGGTAGAAGGATGCTGGAGATGGAGCTGCAGGCAGGAGAAGAAGGATGAAGACCAAAGAGGAGGTTTCTGGATGTGGTTAGAGAGGACATGCAGTTGGTTGGTGTGACAGAGGAAGATGCAGAGGTCAGAGGACGATGGACACCTCTAAGCCTGGAAGGGAGCAGCAGGTAGAAGAAGAAGAAGAAGAGAAAGAAGAATAAAAAGAAGAAGGTTTTTTCAGATATATCATCCTACCTGCTAATTTGAGCATTCAGATCTAATTTCTCCAAACTTGTTTTAATCATCTTGGATTTGAGCAGCGGTTACATATCTTGTAAGCAACTCTATATTATTCAAAAATCAAGTGTTTTATTAACACAAAGGGAAGCAAAAAGTTACTGGTACACTTCATTTTCTCCTTTAAACATAATTTTTAGGCTTTAACACTCATTTTAAATAATTATTGGGATAATTTAGGCTTTCAGTGTGTAAGTGTAACTTTTGTGTACCATTTAAACGGTGCCACACCGGTGCCACTAAGGTTTGTGGGTTAGAATGAAATGTTGAAAAAAAATTCCCTTTCATAATATTTCAACAGGCGTTTTCTTTAGAAAATAAGAGAAACAAAAGATTAACAGGGACTTCCTTTTTTTCCACTTGATCTCAAAATATACTCGTCAACCCTTGTGGTGAACCACCGACTCTTCCTGGGCTAAGACCCGCCTTTCGCTCAACCTGTCAGCTGGGAGGGGATCCTGCCCCCGCAACCACTAACGGCATACGCTGAATGAATGAAAGTGAGTGAATGAATGAAAGTCAACAGTCTCGTGGTGGCGTCTCAGTCTCTTTGTGCTCAAAATATCAAGTCAAATTTATTTATTTTGAGTTAACTTTGACAGCGCGTGAGAGAGAGAGAGAGAGAGAGAGAGAGAGAGAGAGAGAGAGAGAGAGAGAGAGAGAGTTTGTCTGTCTGTCTGTGTGTGTGTGTGTGTGTGTGTGTGTGTGTGTGTGTGTGTGTGTATTTGCAGACAATGTTGCGGTTCTTCGCTGTATGCGCGTCAACGGAATCCCAAGTGCGTCATCACACGTCTATTCTCTCAAAACGCGCGTCGTGATTGGCTGCAGCTTGGAAATCTCCCCGCCCACCTCCTTGTCTACAATGGAAAGCTACCTCTACGTCATGGGTACATAGATTTAATATAAGAGCGGTGCCGGTGCGAACGGAGGGACTGCGACTCAAAGCTTGGAAACAGTGAAGATGCTTGATGGTCGTTTGTGGAGTACAGACAAATCCAAACACATTTAGACGAGCCGAAAAGGTAAGAAATTAGAATTGAAATGCAACTTTTTAACAATATGTTTAAAATGCAGGGAAGTAATTTAAGTAACGTTAAATGGGGCAGCCTCATCTTTGTCAATAATATAAGTGAAAGCAAACTTTTTGCTGAAATAGATTTGATTTTTGCCATGATCCAAAAAGTACTTTTACAAAATTGTACATGGAATAAAGTTTGTTTCCAAATCAGAGTACACCGGGATGGTCGCCCCAGTGTTTTCTGTAGATAACATGTGCTGCATGTGTTGGCACTGTGCCCCTCTCTGAGAGCCCCTTACTGGAGCTTTTCCAGGCATGTGCACACATGCATTCGTGAGATAAGATGATTTAAGACTGCTGCTACATCGAGCAGATCATTTTAAAGGCTTCCCTATAAATTAAAAGTGCTCAAAAGTAATTTAGCACGGTAATAAATAATAATGCCTATTTTATGAGCATATTTCATTTATCAGCTGGCCACATTCCCTGAAAGCCTATTTTTTTTTTAAAGAAAAAGAAGTCTTTATTTATCACATACTTCTTCCCACAAGTATAACGTATTGAAATTGGTTTTCTGTATGTAGCAACTGATTTCTGCGAGCCTAACTTAGCTTGCAGTTCATTTTAAAATGTTTTTTATTTTCACAATTATAGCATGGCTCCTGCATTAACGTTTGTACCCCTAACGGACACGCTGACTATTGAAAATCTAAAATTCAATAGAATTTAAAATATTTAAAATTCATGTATGTAATAGCATGGCAAATTTCCATGCATTCGGATTACATCATATTTTACCCTAAACAAACTAATAAGCGGGAGCTGATGCACATTTGTCATTTGAAAGTGAACAAAATAAGTAGAAATGAGCGTGTTTGTGTTTTAAATACATTTCCCCTTCAAAACAATGACATATAAAGCAATCTCATCGATTCAAACCACTTGTATCCTGCTGGTTCTACGGCGAGAGCACAGAATGTGGGTTCTATCACACATTTTTAAATCATGACTGTTTGAGTGCTTAAACTTTGCAGTCATTGATTGTTCGTGAGTGCTCAAAGTGCTTTTGAGCAGGAGCCAGCGTTCACCCATTCACACACACATTCATTCACATGTGGCAGAGGATACCATGCGAGGCGTCACCTGGTCATCAAGAGTGACAACTATTCACACAACCGCTCACTCACCACACCAACGCGGAGCAATTTGGGGTTCAGAATGTTGCCCGAGAACTTGCTGCGGGTTGAACCCCTGACCCTCTGACGAGTCTGTGTACATGGATACTCTCCACGGTGTACAGAGAGAGGAGGAGGAGGAGGAGGAGGAGGAGGGGACAGTCAATTTTCCCCCTGACCCCCCCCCCACTGAAAACCAAGCTGGTTTGTCTCTAACATTTTCAATGTTCTCTCTTCCAGCCTTGCAGCCATGACTTGCATACACCCCCAGCACGGAGCTCAGGCCTGCGAGATAAACCTCGGCGGCTCGGAGCTTCAAAGCACCGACTTTATCTCCAGGCTTGCTATCGACATGAGCGGCCAACGGGACCAGCTCTCCGCTGCGTCCCTGCCAAGCGCCAACTGTGTGGGCATTCAGCCGAGCGACTTTGATGCGTATTCTTGTCAGTTCACCACAACCCCTGCCCACATCGCGCCATCGCCGGGCCAGGACAACCCCTTCAAACTGGATGACCTCCAGGTTTACGGCTGCTACCCCGGAGGATTCACGCTGAGTTATCCGGATGAAGCCACTTCTCCTGCCGGATCAGATTATTTTGGCAGTCCAGCGTCTGCGTCATCTCCCTCGACCCCTGGGTTCCAAGGTCAGCATGCATTCAACTGGGACTCAGCATTCGGGCCGTACTCACCCAGTCCAGGATACTGGGTGCCAGAGGAGACCGCCGTGCCTCATGCGCCTTCTTTCTTCACCTTCGGCTCGGGGTCCGTGGAGGATATGTCTCTTTTAGGCCAACAACACTTACGAGAGCAGGACCCTTTCAGTATGACCCATAATCAACCACCTGCACTGAACTTCCCTTTGGTGGTGATGGAGCAAACTCGCAGCTTTGATGGCGCTGAGCAGCTGGCGGGGAGCTTATCGCCCAAATTAAAGAGTCCCAGTGCGAACGAGGGCTGCTGCGCTGTGTGCGGAGACAACGCCTCCTGTCAGCACTACGGGGTTCGCACTTGTGAGGGATGCAAAGGCTTTTTCAAGGTAAGAAGATCCGACTCTCCTGTTGCTGCGTATTTCCTGCATGAATATCGCCATCATGAGACGGGTTTGGAGTAACTCGCCCTCTTCGTTTCACAGCGTACGGTACAAAAGAATTCCAAGTACGTTTGCCTCGCAAACAAGGACTGCCCCGTGGACAAGAGGAGGCGGAATCGGTGCCAGTTCTGCCGTTTCCAGAAGTGTCTCACCGTAGGCATGGTGAGGGAAGGTGAGTTTGGTAGCAGTGATGGGTTGCAGAACTAGGAACGTAAACGTTAACGTTGAGCTGAAAGTAATGGATGTTCTCGTCTTCTCCAGTTGTGCGAACTGACAGCCTGAAGGGACGACGAGGTCGTCTGCCAACCAAGCCTAAAGTGGGTCGGGATGTGACAACCAGCGTTTCTCCAGAGAGCATGATCGCCTCTCTGGTGAGGGCCAACATGGACTCAAACCCCGGCATTGGGAAACTGGATTACTCCAGGGTACAACACAAAATATCTTCCTTGTGTAATTTTCATTCGTTGATTTCCAAAATGTGGCATCTGCTTGAATTTCTCTTCTGTCTGTAAATTTCAGTTTGACGAGACAAAAGTCAGTGTGAACCACAAAGAGGACGCAAGTGAGATCCGACTGTTCTATGACATTCTCACTGCCTCCATGGAGGTCATCAGGAAGTGGGTGAACAGCATCCCCGGTTTCTCTGAGTTCTGCTCTGAAGACCAGGATCTGCTGCTGGAGTCCGCATTTGTTGAACTCTTCATCTTGCGCCTTGCTTATCGGTGAGTGCAGCAGAATCTGATTTGGTCTGATGTGTCATCTTGTGAACACCCGGCACTGCAAATGGATCGGATAAAATCAACAAACTATCATCTCACTATCTTCATATTTTTTGCTCTGAAGTTCCAACCCTGAAACGGAGAAGCTCGTCTTCTGCAACGGAAAAGTTCTTCACAAGTCGCAGTGTGTCCGGAGCTTCGGGGACTGGATTTTCTCCATCTTGGAGTTCTCTCAAGCTCTCCATCGCATGAAGCTAGATGTTTCCTCCTTCTCCTGTCTCACAGCCTTAGTCACCATCACCGGTAAGAACTTCAGCCATTCTTTAATCAAGCCACCATTTCAATATCTGACTTCAGGAGACTGTAAGCAAAAGTCAGAATCAGACAAGCAGCACTTTTATTGGGACCCTTTAAACAAGTACAATGAGATGCAAAAATTGTCTTTACTGTCTATACCCATGATCTTTAATTCAGCTTAATCACAATAATGTTACCTTTAACAAAACATCCCACAGATGTTCTGGTGGGTTTGGGTCAGGTAACTGGGATGGCCATGACAGAACCTTTATTCTGTGACCTCTGAACCATTCTTGGGTTGATGTTGAGGTGATCTTCAGATCATTGTCCTGCTGGAAGGTCCAACCACGACCCACTTTAAGGTTCCTGACAGGCTTTTAGGTCTTCATCCAGTATCTGCTGGTGTTGGATAGAATCCATGGAACCATGTCTTTAACAAGATGTCCAGAACCATTGGAAGAAAAACAGCATCAGAGTTCCACCACCAGACTTCACAGTGGGTGTGATGGACTTTGCTCTGACTTTCTTTCTTTGTAGGCCACACCCATCTTAGACGTTTGTAGCTAAAAACCTCTACTTTGGTCTCATCTGACCTCTGACCTTGTTCCAGTGAAAGTCCCAGTGGAGTTTGTCAAACTGTAGCAGTGTTAGCTTGTGTGTGGACGACAGCAGAGGCCTTTTTCTTGCTACCCTCCCAAACAGCGGGTGTTGGTGTCGGCGCCATCCGATGATGGTAACGGAGACTTTCTGACTCCAAGATTGTACTGACCTCTGACCTCCAAAGCTGTAATCCTTGGCGAGTCTTTAGCCAGTCCAACCATCATCCTCACAGTGTGTGGGGTCAGTTTACAGACACGTCCTCTTCCAGGCGGATGTCTAACATCTCCAGTCTCTTTAACCTTCTTCATTATTGATTTAACTGTTCAAACTGACATTTTTGCATCTCATTTTGCTCAGATTATTTCAGAGGGTGCCAATAATCCTGGTTTTAGTAGTAAGTTATATAAGACAAGACTGACACAACAGGTGTAAGACAAATAATGTAATGGCACCTCACGTGTGACACACAGGTGTGACATATAGTAGCAGAGTAAAAATACCACAGTACTTTTAGCCCGTAAAGAACCGCAGATGTCCAAAAGCATTTCAATAAAATGGGCGGATCCTTATACAGCTTCATCCTTGGTCTTTAACAGGACGACCCTATTTAAACTTTTGTTTTTATAAACTACCATTTGTAATGCTTCAATAACATCTCTTGTGTTAGATTTTACACTCTTTCGGATAACATTTATTCCTAATAAGAAACATAATCATTATTAAGAAATCTTAAGTTTTATGTTTAAGTCAGAATTTAAATGCATGTAAATATAATAGGAAGTAAGTTTTTCCTGAGACAAAAAAACCCTGATATGTTGATTTATATTCAAATGAGGACACCTGATGTGACGTATATGTGACATATCACATCTCTGACAACAGCAATGTCAGGAAATCTCCTTTTTATTCATCTTTAAATAAAAATAATGACAAGAAATGTTGTCCTCTGGGTCAATATTTAATCCCCCATCATTTTCCTTTAAGGAGAAACTAGTCTGGGTTCTTATGGGTTAGAGAGGAGGACAACAATTGTTTGTTTCCTCTTTATAAACACAGATTCAGAGATTTTTCAGATTCCACCAGGGGCTGTGGTCTCATTATAGTCCATAAAATCAGATGAGCACAATGGAAAAAATGTTTCCTTTCATGCAGGGATTATTCAAAAACAGCAAAACAATAGCTTTGCATTGTTGATTATAGAAGAAAAAAAAGTATCGAACGACCTCAATTAAACTTTTTCCCAAAAGGGATTTTATTATTACCCTTTGGAATGAAAAAAAAAAAGTACTTCATTTATCCAAACAGATATTTTGAATTTTTCTCATTTCCACCCAAATACGAAGGATAAAAAATATTCAATGCAGTTCAACATTATATCTCAGCCTCTCCCTTTCTCCTTGTTAAATTTTACTCCGTCCTCCTCACTCCTCAGCTCCTTCTTACCTCCTCACTCCTCAGCTCCTTCCCACCTCCTCACTCCTCAGCTCCTTCCCACCGCCTCACTCCTCAGCTCCTTCCCACCTCCTCACTCCTCAGCTCCTTCCCACCGCCTCACTCCTCAGCTCCTTCCCACCGCCTCACTCCTCAGCTCCTTCCCACCGCCTCACTCCTCAGCTCCTTCCCACCTCCTCACTCCTCAGCTCCTTCCCACCTCCTCACTCCTTCCCACCGCCTCACTCCTCAGCTCCTTCCTACCTCCTCACTCCTCAGCTCCTTCCTACCTCCTCTGTTGTACCTGAGATTTCTGCAGAGACCCACTAACATCTACTGAATTGAAACTGATGCAGGATAAAATTAAATTTAAATACTAAATACTGCAGGATTTCAGTTTATGCACCATAAACACCACTTTGCAACAAGACGTCCTTTTAAGAAATATTAATAAACGCTTTGAATCCACAAAATGATTTCAGGAGAAGTCAGTTGTATATTTCCAACACTAGGGGGAGCTTTATCTCCAAAAGGTTTTCCAGACATAATATCTCAACAGTTGGTTCAATTAAGTCCAAATTTGGTGCATATGAATCGACTCCAGGAGATCCATCACAAATATATCATAATTTACTCCCATAGTCCAAATTTCCCTCAAGGTGTGAGTTGTTGTTTTTTTTTAAATGCAAAAACACAATTTTTCTGAAAAAATTCATATTTAATTTGTAGTAGTTTCAATTTAGGGGACTGCTTTTACACCGCAGGGGATTGCTGTCGTGGATGATAGCGCAGGGCTAATTAGGTTATTATTAGCTTGTAAACACTTTATAACAACAACTTATAACACAGCAATCAATGTGGGTACAGTAGTTGGTGAAGTCCGGTTATGGCAGACTTTTATTCTGAGACTCAGCATTACAGAATTAGGTTTAAATAAGTGTTTTAAGTTTGTCTGCAACCCTTTACATATGTAATGAGTTATAGCGGCTAATTAAGGACTCGTAAATAGTTCACAACTTAATTAGTAAACAGTTCAGACCCATTTGATTAATACAGCGCGTTATTCCATGGCACTTTCCAAAAACAGCAGGTATTTTCTTAAAACTCTACTTATTATTTAATAGAAACACCAACAAATTCCTTCAGGAGCAGCACACGGCGACAGTGGCGAGAAAATCCTTCCTTTTACTGGGCAGAAACCTCGAGCAGATCCCGACTCAGGGTCGATGGCCTACTGCCAGGACTAGACAATGATTTTGTAAAGGCGGTTCCAAAACTCTCCCTTTAACTTTAGTAATTTGCCCATTTTCTTCTGCAGACCGCCATGGGCTTAAAGAACCTGGACGTGTGGAGAACGTGCAGAACCAGCTGATCACCTGCTTGAAAGACCACGTTTCCGGCCACTCCGACTCTTTGCGGCCAAATTATTTGTCCAGACTTCTGGGGAAGCTGCCCGAGCTCAGGACTTTGTGCACTCAAGGCCTCCAGCGAATCTTCTACCTGAAATTGCAAGATATCGTTCCTCCTCCCCCGATTGTGGACAAAATCTTCATGGACACGCTTCCATTTTGAGTGCGAGGAGTTCAAACGCGAGCCATAGGAGAGAGACTTGAGCCCTCGCAGGTAGCATTAAAACTAAGGCGAAGGAGAATCCTGATGGATTGAGCAGCTCCAGAGGAACGGGGCTACCTCTGAACTATTACATGAGCCCTGACGATTATAGATGCAACGTCCCAAAAATGCTCTTCCTGGTGCGTTTACGGGATCTTGTGCTCTCTGGAGATGGAATTAGACAGGCCGGCTCATGGACCAAAAGGTGACTGTTTACGTTCAACATGAATGGAAGCGCTTCTGTCGGAAGATAGAAGCACTTTCAGGACTTTTACCAATCGGAATGAAAATAATTCCAATTGGGGCCAGCACTTCCTGGATTCAAAGTGTCCCATTTTGCAAACAACCTTTTGTTGCGATTCGGACGACAGTAACCATTGCACTTAAAACACTGGACAAAGTGCTATATTTTGGTTTATATTATATACTTAAGGTGTCGTGGTGTGTTCAGGTTGTTTCACAGAACCACTTTACTTGGTTGGGTGAGTCCACACCCACCAACGTCACCCGCCTAAATCACTCCAGTCTCCTGTGTGCTTTATTTCTAATCCCATCATGTGTTTTTGGTGATGAAGTAGGTTAAACCTACAGAATTATTGAGTTGAATCATTCATGTATCATGAACAGACGATGAGCAGCTAACACTGTATACTGTGTATCACCCCGTACAGTCTTATGCACTGGGATTTTGGATGTGTTCTGAAACTGCTGGTGTTACTGGGTCTTGAATTGTCTTTTGGAGGTGGATGAAAAGGTTATTTTGTTTTGGGTTTGTCATTTTTACATACTGTAAGAGTTCTATTTTCATTCAAAAAAAACAACAAAAAAACATGAAATAAAGAATAAAACTGCACATGCCAAATGGTTGTTGTTGTACTCGGATTCAGAGAATTCCTATGATTGTGTTCCTTTGGGGGAGTCCTTTGAGGGGTACTTCAGGAGTATGGGGCCATAGCTACCAGCCATCCGGTCCTCGCCGAACCAAAGAGAGAGTTGTGTGCGTATCAGCAGAAATATAGACTTTTTCAGTGAGGTGGGTTATCCCAAGTCTCTGATTCTGTTGATATTCATGGCTGTCCATGAATGTGTGGAATTGCATCTGTTGTTTGCAGATGATGTGGTTCCGTTAGCTTCATCAGTCCGTGACCTCCAGCAGCTTGTTTACGGTCCCCTTCAGTCCGGCGGTGAGGTGCTGCCTCAAGCGAAGGAGTTATAATACCTTGCGTATTGTTCTGGAGCGACGGGAAAATTGGCCGCGAGATGGACAGGCGGTTCTGTTCAGCATCAGGAGTAATGATGGTGTTGTATCGGTCAGTCGTGGTAAAGGAAGAGCTGAATCGTAAGGCAAACCTCTCGGTTTACCGGTCCGTTTGCGTTTCAACCCTCACATATGGTCATGAGCTCTGGGTCGAGACCGGAAGAATGACGTCAAGGATACAGGCGGCTGAAATGAGCTTCCTTAAAAGCGTGGCTGGGCTAAGCCTTAGAGTTACGGTGAGGAGCTCAGACATCTGGAGGGAGCTCGGAGTGGAGCTCCTGCTCCTTCACCTACCCAGGAGCCAGTTAAGGTGGTTCAGAGAACAACCCCAAACAGAAGCGTTAGTTTTGGAGTGGTCTGGTCAAAGTCCAGATCTGAAACCCATGATTGGACCTGAAAATAGGAATTCATGCTGACAAACCTCCCACCAGGACCCCCATAAAGCAGTTCTGCAAAAAGGAGTGGGACAAAGTTCCCCCACAGTGATGGCAGAGACTGCGCTGCAGAAATACAGGTTTGATTTCATGTCGTCGCTCCTTAAGGTGGAACTCCTAACGGCCAGAGAACACTATGTGCTGAATTTTCTTTTTGTGTTTGCTTGCTGCTGTTTTTCAGTCTTTCAAATATTTACCCATCTTTGTTTAGGAGAATGCTGGAAAAAAAAAAAAAGGTTTTGCTGCGAAACTCCAGGAATGTTCGACTTTCCATCAGCAGATTACCGAATCTACTTTTTTCAGTGAACTGTTCCTTTAACACGAATCAGCCCAGTGTTGTTTCCCTCATTGTGTACCCGAGCCGTGCCAGCTGCCTTCAAGCCAGAGTCAAGTATATCTTCTTCTTCTGGCAACAGATCAGAACAGGCTGCTGAAAAATTTACCCCTGCTCACCTCCCTCCCAGTTATGTACTGGTCTCTTTTTAGAAACGGGTGGAATTCCCAGTCTGGTCTCAAGTGACCCAGACTACTTCATCATTACATAGTGCCGTCCTCTCACATGCATACATGCAGCTTAATTCAAAGTATGAATGAACCGCGTTTAGAGCTTGAAGTGACGGGAAGAAAAAAGCAATAAAAGATCATTTCAGAGTTTCAGGCTAAAGATGAGTCGGGTGTTCCTACATGTGATTCAATAGAACGATCCCCGAGAGGTAGAGTCGAGAGGAAGACGGGATGAAGAGTGAATTTACGGCGCCCTACAGAATCGCCCACCCTTTAAAAAAAAAAGGTGCATAACAATTTTTTAATTTTCTCTTTAATTGAAATTATTCACAAATATCTAACCTTGAACTAAAGTAACATACAATGAAATAAACATAACATTCCACAATGTTTGGAACCTCTTGGAAAACATATGGTTAATATCTAACCAACATTTTACAGTCTTATTTTATATTTTTACCTTCACCTGCAGCAATGAGGAGCAAAGAAAAGTTGTAGAGCTGCACAAATCCGGCAATGGAGACAAGAACATCTCTCAGCAGTTCAAAATGTCAGTTTCAACAGTTAGATCAATAATGGAGAAGTTTAATGTTATAAATCAGCCTGGAAGAGGACATGTCTGCAAACTGATCCGACACACTGTGAGGCGGATGGTTGGAATGGCTAAAGACTCTCCATGGAGTACAGCTAGAAAGGTCAGAGGTCAGTTGAATCTCAAGGTCAGAACGTTTCTATAACTACCTTCAGATGGCGCCGACACCAACATCATCTGTTTGGGAGGGTAGCAAGTAAAAAGCCTCTGCTGTCGTCCACACACAAGCTAACGCTGCTACAGTTTGACAAACACCACTGGGGCTTCTACTGGAACAAGGTCAGAGGTCAGATGAGACCAAAGTACAAACATCTGAGACTGTATGGCCTTGCAGGAGGAAACCCAGAGAAAAGCCCCTCATATCCACTGCGAAGTCTGGCGGTGGACCTATGATGCTGTGGGGGTGTTTTTCTTCCAATGGTTCTGGACATCTTGTTAAAGACATGGTTCCATGGACTCCATCAAACACCAGCAGATACTGGATGAAGACTTAAAAGCCTGTCATGAACCTTAAAGTGGGTCGTGGTTGGACCTTCCAGCAGGACAATGTTCTGAAGATCACCTCAACATCAAACCAAGAATGGTTCAGAGGTCACAGAATAAAGGTTCTGCCATGACCATCCCAGTCACCTGACCCAAACCCACCAGACCTTCTGGGGGATTTGCTGCAGAGGAGAGTCCACCAGCTTGGACCTCAGAATCTGAAGGAGTTGGAGAGGATCTGTATGGAGGAATGGTCTCAGATCTTCTCCACTCTCGGACCTCATCAGAGACCATAGAAGGAGACTCCACCCCCTTTCACTGTTATTGTGTCAAAAGAGGGCGGAGCCAGATATTAAATACAGCTTTTTTTTTCTCTTTACAATTTCAGAAGGAGCTCGCCGATATTGAGTAGTAGATATTCAGTGCGTTTTATATTTACGGGTAGATTGCTTTTTATTTAATTTGTACAGCAAATACTTGCCCACTGTTACCATCAAACATCGCGCTCCATATGAGCACCTCACACCCATCTTCAGCTGCACGCTGTAAACTGTGGTGTCGGCTTACATGTGATCCTATCGAAATACTTCGGTGCCACCGAGGAGCATTCTCGTTGATTTAGTGCATCTGGGCCCGAGTGTTTCTGGCGTCTTTTCAAAAGCTGAGAATAGATTTACCTCAAGAATTTTGAGACGACGTACCGCTAAATCATCTGAAGCGGCCAACCGCCGGTCTCATCGGGCTTCTCTTCGGTCTCAGATCCTAAAATGTTCCACGTGGCGTGGTAAAGGAACTTTAATGTTCTCGCTGAAGGACTTGATAAGTAACAGAATCTGCATTAAAACAACATCCAGGAAAAACGGCCGATGGGGAAATTGCAACCACAGTCAAATCACCATAAAACGTAGAAGTTCTTTACTCATCCGCACACGGGGGGGGAAAGTTCTGATAAAACAATTTATAACACGGAACCCACCATCAGTGACCCACATGCTCACATGTCCCTGTGGACATGGACTAAGCTGTGGTCCAACATTACCAAGAAGCTAAACATGGTCCCTCAGGCCACTTTACACCTCATCTGAGTGGAACATGTGACCTGTCCCAACCAGAGGGAGGGGGGAACCGACCCAAACGACTCAGAGATGAACTGGATCTCCACGCTCAACAACTGCCGGAAAGAATGAGTTTACCGTCAGATGTTTCCTCTGAACGGATCGGCGAACTCGGCACACACCTACTGGAACCAATCGCACAGCACTTCCTGTTTACCTATTACCTTCGTCCCATCCTCCTCATCCTTTGATCACCTTGTGAAATCAGAGACCAACCGTTACAGCAGCTGATAGAAAATCTGCTGGATCTCATCTCACACCCTCCTCTTGCTCGGACGAAGGCTCTGTGAGCCCAAATGTTAGCGGAAATTGAATTAGAGGAGGTTACACATTGTTAAATATAAGGGTTCAGTGGAGAGCCTGAAAAACAAGAGCAACCGTCACGTGGCATTTTGGCCGGAGAATCCGAGCGGCGATGGCGTCGCGGGGTTTCGAGCAAGACGCCAGTTTGAAAGCACAAACTGTCCCGCCTCATGGAAGAGTTTAATCACAGAATATGAGAATGTCACATTTATAAACCAAGACCACCGGGGGAGCTCTGGTTTCACGTGAAGGCGACAAGTCTGGGGCGCATGCCTGAAACTTGTTTGCAGAAGATCAAACAGGAGTTTGATGACCAGAAACGTAACATTAACCCTCTGATGTGTCACAAAAACACCGCAATCTCAATCTTCACCCGCCTTTTCCACTCAGCCTAACCTTAACCCTGATTCCCTTGTCGTGGTGTATCAAGGATATTTCCACCATGAATGAAACATTTGATGAAGCTCACGTGTCATCGCACAAACAAAGATTATCTACTTCCTGTTTGTTCTTGAGATTTTACTTTATGTCGCGGTTGACTTCCTTGTTTTGGAAGGCAAACTTGAGGAAGCCGCCTTTATAAACTCAGACGTTTATCAGTTGTATCTGCCTTTGGAAATAAGGCTTGTTCACGCAGAGCTTCTGATGGGCAGAGAGGGAGTGAGTAGAACAGCGCTTCTAACTTCAACACGCAGCATAAAGCAGTTACAATATGTTGCACCTTAAAAAACAAAACAATAAAATGTTAATGCCCTGGAAAAGTCAAGTAAGTTCAGACTATATTCTTTTTACTTTATGTGCTATAGTCCATCTAAACTATTTTTATCCTGTTCTGAAACATGTAGGCTATATCTATCTATCTATATATGGGTTAGGGTTAGGCTATATATATCTTTTTATCCTTTATTTCCTACTGTTCCTTTCAAAACAACAGCCCCTTACACCCAAAAGACCAAATCACACCAGCAGTGAGCTGGTTTGGATTTTTGGCTTTTCCCCACCCAATGGAGAACCTTGTCTGTAAATTGAGACTCAACATGTCCATTTTTTTTTTTAAGTTTAAATATTATAGAAAGATATTCAGAATTTAAGGAAATGTTACCATATTCTCTTTTCCAATATCATTTTTTCTCAGAAAGTGTCTTTGGCACGGCCAAACTTCCAGAACCCCCAAAAGAGAAAAAATAAACCAACAGACAGACATAATTTTTTTTAAATGTTTTTTTTTGAATAGTAAAAAAATGGCACATTAAATAGTTGATGGGCCATAAGGTGGATAAATAAATAAATACAATTTTTTATAAAGTCTGGTAAAAGTTTGAATGCAAGATTTTTTTGTCTAGAATTGTTAGGAACTGGATCATAGGAACAGTAAGCGGATCATTCCGTTATTAGAAGTCTATTCAAACTGTACACAGATTCATCTGGAGCTGGTATTTATTTGTCTATATTCATAGTTTTATTTAGATTGTTTCTATTTTAAAAGGTTTGTTTCTCGGAAGTTTGACGTTTTTATTGGTTTTGTTCTAATTTATAACATTTTTGATTAGCACTGGAGCCGTTTAACTGTTTTATTGTTGTTCCGTTTGTAAAGTCTTAGTATTGTTTAATTTGTTTTATTTGAAACAGTCAATTGATACGTCACGCTGCAAAGCAAATCTACTTACAAGTACAAATATTGTTACCTGAACCTAAGTGTGCTTGAAAGCAAAAATTGGTTTCTCAAGGTAAAATAAATAAATGAAACTTTAATGTCCTCACCAGAAAAACAATGGAAGCAGTTTTGCATTTTTTTTTATCTGAGGCATTAGAATCTAACTATCTAATGATTAGATAGTTCAATAATACAAGTATCGCAGTCATTGTGATACATTTAAAACCAGGAATTTTGTATTTCATGTAAAGATTTAATAAATTTAACTCACCATTATTATATGTATTTAGCAACAGCTCAATGTTTTTATTAAACATGCTTTAAAAAATTTTTTTTTTTTTTTTTACGTTTTATCAAGAGAAATCTTTTTCTTTTTTTTAACATAACGTTCCTCAAACAGGTGGAGGAGATGGCGCCACCAGGTTCGGTCATGTGACTCAAGCTTTTCAAAAGAAATGGTGACTATTTGCTGGAACGATCACCCCCCCCAAAAATGGTTGTTTTTATTTTATTTTATTAAATGAGTTCAGTCTGTATTTTAATTCATGGCGGCTAAGTCTTTAAACAATTCCCAATGGAAGTTGATCCATGATTTTGGTTTCGCCCCCTAGCATTCCCGAATGTAAAAGGTGTATATTGTTTTTTTCTTCTTTTTATCCATTTATTTCCTTTACTATCATTTATTTCTATAAATATTGCTGTTATATTTTATGCTCTAATCTAACCGTAATTACACTCATGTTTTGATTTTCCTTTCTCTTTACACCAGGATTGATGCAATGTTTATTTTTGTTATTGTTAGTTTTAGCAAACTCAGGATAAAGTTTTATTTAAAAAAAAGAAAAGCACTCCTCTTTTGAAGTTGCCATCTACACATCATGAAGGATTTGCGATCATCCATTTGTCTTTGTCCTAAATATATGTCCAAATGTTGGGAATAAAAGTTAAAAACAACCGTTCTTGACCAGAACAGTTGAAGGACGTTCACCGGTTAAACCGGCGGCCTCGGCGCCCGCTGGTAGTTCCTTGCCGGTGTGCCACGGTGACATTGAGGCGTGAGTTCTGCTGAGCACTAATCAAATGCTCTAAATCTCTTACATGACTGGATGATATGACATTTAAGCCTCATCTGTGTCCAGTCCAAAACCAACACGAGCTTCTCGGTGCCACCCAGTTAACACTCCGTATAGGTAGCAACAGTGCGTCTGAGAGGGGGCCGTGGTTCCTCCGTGCCCAGGAGGGGTCCGATATGGACCGGAGGACCTGCACGTACTCTGCTCCGAGGAGTCACATCTCCTCGGAGCAGATGGTGACAGGGCTGTGGAGAGTCCATCTGAACACTTCCAATAATAGCCACGCCTAAAATAGACAAGTCATCACATGAAATCAATAATGCCACTTAGATAATGACAAGTGTGCTGGCTGCTCTCCCACGCACCGGGATTTGCCCGACACTCGTGACTCCAGCTCACTGCTCGAGCTGGCGCTGCACCTTTTGCATCAGTACTACAGTCACCTGACTCAATGGGATACACTGGGAATGAAAAGTTCCATAGCAGAATTATTTGATTCCCAGAGGAGGCTTTTGATTCAAACCTCGATAATTGGGTTAAAGGGTTTAAGTTTCAGCAGGATTGGGAAGAATACGGTCACGTGCTGCCACCTAGTGGCGGAGTCGGTTATGGCCCGTTACAAACATTCTTGTCTTTAATAATAAACACAAGTGGTTTCTATGATTCCACTCCTGATAGGAACATTTTAGATTTTGTTAAATATGAAGAAATATAAGATATTGTCATATCTTGTATTAAAAATGCTTTTATTTAAAAGAAAATCCAGAGACGGTTGAGTCCAGCAATTTAAAAAAAAAAAGCAAAATTAAAAACTTGGCGTGGTCATTTTTACAAACGACATTTAAAAAGAATGACCATCGTCCGTTAAAACTGGATGCAAAAAGCACAATCTAACGCTTAGAATCAGACCACGGGAGGGTGTCAGGTCTTCTTAAACCTGGACCCAGATTGTTGGTGGCTCTTGTCTCCGGTCTGCAGAGAAACAAAAGACATTTGAAACAAAGCGGCTAAACAACGAGAGTTAAAAAGTAAGTGCATGGCGCTGAATGGGAGCACTTACATCTGATTCAAGACCGTGTTCACGCCCCACACGAAGGGAGTGGCGTTATCGTTGGCCTCTGCAAGACAAAAGTCTCCGTTAGCCTCAGACGCGGCATCACTAATCAGTCCCTCCAAAAACGCACAGCAGGAGGGAGGAGGAGTATTTTGGGTTCTGCTGGCGAGGCTCAACGTCAGGATTAACCAGGGTTTGTTTTTTTAGGAGTTAACCGCACTGCTAGGAGCCCAGCAACCTTTAATCACCAAAGAACCAACGGTTTTCTTTGGGTCTTTCAACTTTTACTTTCGTTTTCACTGAGTATTTGTTTCATTTCTTGTTGCCTCTTCTCGTCTCTCTCTTTTTAATCCACCGTTTGTCTTTTACGTCTGTTTAACACTTTGATCATCTACGGCGGTTGCAAATGTGCTCTATAAATAAAATGGACGTTGATAATCGTGAAACCGTGATTATTATACATCGGGATATCCCCCACTCAACATAGAAAACATGAGTTCTGGTAATCAACAGTACCTTCTTCCCAGTCCTCAGTCATCTCCGGGTTTGTCCATGTGCTGACCGGGACCTGCCATTTAGTAGGTCCATTTGGGCTTCCAGCTGTAAACAGAGCAGACGTCGACTGAGCTACAAGAAACACGTGTTGACTGAGCTAAATAAGAGCCAATCGCATTTTTTGGGGGGTGGGTGTCTTACTGTCTTCGGGGTCCACAGATTTTCGGTCCTCGCAGGTCTCAGTGTGGTGAGCCAGCTCGTGCTTCGGGACCAGGTGGCGAGCGTTGAAAGGGCAAGGTTTCAGCTCACTCGCCACTTTTGGATGATTCTACGTCACAAGAAGAGATCCTCTGAATGATGTGAGCACTCACATCACAGGTGGGCGTCATTACGCGCCTCAGATTGATTGAAATGTTTTTTATGAATACGAAGAGGACAAGAGCAGGCACCCAATAATGTAAAAAAATAAAGTACAACAAAGTACAAGTACATAGAAAATAATAAATACTTAGACAATGAAAGGGATGAAGCGAGAGAAAGTCAAATACTTGACTTGGTTTCCATATTTGAAAATATTCAATGCCTGATATATTGAAACTATAATTAATATACACTATGGTGATTATACACGATTTGTAGAAAAACTCAAATTGCGATCATGAAGGACAATATTGCGATTCAATTGTTATAAAGTGGTTATCAAAGAAAATGCAAACGTCACTGATCGTTTTGAAATGTATTTTTCAGTACAAACATACAAAGTTAAACTTCTAACTTTGTATGAAAAGCGGAGAAAAACAAAAGACAACCTTTAGTAAATACAACGAATTAAATAAATAACAATTATATTTTTTTAAATAACCAGCAATGAAGGGGTCACACACCCACGTCCTTCTGGTGCCGGTCCAAAGCCTGCATAAAGGGGGAGGGTTGCGTCAGGAAGAGCATCAGGCACCCAAGCCAAAAAAAAATTATGCAGGACAAGAAACTGGATTTCCAAACTGGCTCTCCTGGAGCTCGGGTTAACAAACCCACTCACTGGTACTGTTGGCCAGCAGTGTTCCTGCAGTAACTACAGATTGAAACAGATGATCCGCTGTGGTAAACCCGAGAGGGAACAGCCGAAAGAAATAAGATTCTGATTATTTTTAGCTCCTCACATTGAAAATTAACTTAAAATGTTTTTTTTGCTTTAGAACTAAGTCTCGTCTTGTTCTCTTGTCTCTCCTTCGAGTTTAAAAGACGACTTGTAGAAGCCATCTTTAGGTCTGTGCTGAACAGCGGTGACACACATTGTCCACCATGGAGGGTATTTTGAAGGTTATTCTTGATCTTCCTCCTCATCTCAACCTAAAATAACTTTTTAAAAAAAGACTACAAGAAATAATTGTCTTCCTTCCCAGGAGTTACTCCTACCGTCTGAAGTTTGTACTGAACTTTGAAAAGTCATTTGAGTTTGCTGCTCCGTCTGTCCGGAAACAGCACCAGAATGACCTGAACATCAACGAGCTGGTCTCACAGAACACAATCAAAACCATCTTAAAGTGCTTGAATGAGGAGACGTCCCACTGTAGATGCTTCAACTGATAACATCTTCAATTTATGCCATCTTTAATTTATTTCTCACTGAAGTGTGTTATTTGTCTGTGTGGTGTATGTTTTACGGCTAACTATCTGGGCCGAGGCGCTGACGAAAAATATTTCTAATCTCAATGGTTTAATTAAGTGGTTATGAGGTTTCTCAAGTCTTACTATGAGAACAACATTTATTCAGTCTCCACAACTTCTGACCGTTTCCTTCTTCTTCTTCGGGCTGTTCCCTCTGTCTCCACAGCAGATAATCTGTTTTCACCTTGCCCTTTCCGCTTGATCTTCCTCTGTCACACCAACCAACTCCATGTCCTCTCACCACATCCAGAAACCTGGCAGCTCCACCTCCAGCAGCTTTCTAACACTAGACCCAGTATCACTCCTCTTCCCGTGTCCAAACTGACTTCTCATAATCAACCAAATCTACATTTACATCAGATACTCGGTTCATCTGCAACCACATTCTTCAATTCTTTTCAACCAAAATGTTTTTCCCTTAGTCTGCGCCATTTTGTTAATACAAATAATTAAAGAGATACAATAATAGAACGATTGACTCACCTTCCTGCACTTAATCAGGTGATAAGGGAAGCGGCAGGACCGGATCATGTGGTTCTTGTCAAAAGGGCACTGAAGAAGTTTGTCCGGGTCATACTTTCCTTTTTCATCTTCAAAGTCAGGGGAAAAACACAAAAACTATGTTATTTCCTAAAAACAGCAAACAAATGAAAGTGCTGAATATTTGGAGGCTCATCTTTACCAACGTCCTCTTCAGTCTGAGAAGTCCCAGCACCAGCAGTGTTGCTGGGACCAATAGAACTTCCAAATGTGAAGGAGTTCGCCATTTCTCCCTCGGTCCGACTGGAAACACACTAAAAACACAACTGAGGAGGTTAAACAGGACGACCCGCGTCAGCCTGCAACGAGACAAAATGCAGAGGGAAGATAAAGGCGTGCAGGTTCCCAGAAGCACAAGCTGCATTTAAGAGCGATACAACCACAGCGCCTTATGCAGACTCTAATCAAGCGTGCTGGGGACCCAACAGGTGCGTCAAGTTGTCCATCAGCTGAGGGTGATTACTGGCTGGTGACGGTTCGTACCACAAAACACCAGCACACACACATATTCCTGCTTTAACTTGAATAAAAGAGAGAGGGTCATCTGGTTTATTTAACACTGACATTGTGTGAGTGATGACTCCTCAGTCAGGAATGTATGAACTATTTTTTCACACATTGTTAGTTAATTAGTTGGAAGATTTTTAGCAGGATTGCACAAAACTGCTTCATCAGAACTCCATGAAACCCGTAAATAAAATAAAAACGATGGGTTCTAAGGTCAGAAAATCATTCTATTCTCTTCAACCACTTACCCGGATATTCGGTTTTAATAATTTCTTTTTTTTTATTCATTATTGTTCCGTTTACCCTCCATATTATCCTACGTTCTGTAATTTAAGTTAGATTAAAAACGCATCTTCGAGCTTCCAGTTTATACGTACAGTATTTAGGATGCAGAAAAAGATTGGCTAGCTGCATCACCGGTGTCTGAAAGAGAAATCCGTCTACTAGGCTTGAGTCTCATTTTTGAATAACGCTAAAGACGTACGAGGATGGAATCTTTCGTCGGCATTCTGCGTTAATTTTGTAGTTAATTGCGCACATTTTCTGACATTTTGGAGATTGACAAAACGGAGCAGTACAACCAGAAGTCATAAGGGGGCAGTGTGGCCACAAGTCAAAGAAGCAAAATTTTTTAGCACTTTGAGATTTGAGCTAAACGTAAAGTGAGTTATAAATTAAATGTATTATCCTTATTATCCTTATTAAAGAAGCGACAACAAATCTCTTCAAATGCGAAGAAGTGAAAAAGTCATGCGAAAAAGTCAAAAGAAACTAGAAACCAAAGGAAAACATTGTTGTGATCAGAATCGATTACATAACTTTATTTGGTATACCGTATAATTACTACTTCTTCTTTTGGCTTGTCCCTTAAGGAATCTCCACAGTTGATAATCTGTATATTTTCTCATTATTTAACCCCTCTGAACAATGAAAAAATACACCGGGATTCAAATTGATATCCTTATACATCAAAGGAAGTTTTACTCAAGATGCAGTTTATGATTAGGCCAGTGGAAATTTATCGCTTGTTGGTTTTCCATTCAGTTTCATTTTTCCAAAACTTTAATGCTGAAACTTACGTCTGGGTAAAATAGCTAGGGGATCGATCCAATGAGGTACGATTTTGTCAAAAAAAATTAAAAAAAAAAAACTCAAAGCACCTTAAATGGCAATGGTTATAAAAACGTCATGAGTTTGTAACGCAACTTCACCTAAATGTAATTACCTGTAGGATATGCCAAAACCTCTCTCAACATAGAATTTCAGGCAAGTTCCTGCATAAAGTTTTCCGTTATATTGTTAACAAACAGACGGCGTTAAAAATTAAAATAAAAAATAACCTCTTTGGTGGAGGTAACGATATGCGATAAAAAAAAATTAAAAAACTTTACACACCTGTCACGAACTTATTAATTTACTTGGCATATTACACAACTCCACAAAGTACTTATATTGGTGTTTGACAACGTGTTTTTGTGTGTTTATGAAGATGTCAAGTGTGAATGTTGAAGTGTGCCATTAGCGAACGCCACTGGGAAAAAAAAACGTTTCCCCACAACGGAAAAATAACGGTACAATAACGCCGACACAAATTTTCCAAAGCTTGAATAAATACTGCATATCGGTATTTCCGTGGATGCGTAGCTAAAAAATAAAATAAAAAAGGTTTGCATACCCTCGTCTCCTTGATCGCTTCTTCGGTTTGTTTCTTCTTCTACTGCTTTTATTCAAAACCGGCGGTTAATTCGACTTTTTTTTGTTGCATTACCGCCACCTTCTGGACTGGACTGTGAAGCACAACGGCTTCACACTCAATACCAAACTACACTTGCACTGTAAAGTCCCAACAGCAAGGGCATATGCCCATAAAGACCCAAGTCCCCTGCGTTGTACAAATAACTAAACTTAAATGTGAAGTTGTGTTGGAAAACAGTGTTTTTCTTCCAGAGTTAACTTTCCTGGCGAATGAATTATGAACTATTATGGTATACACAACGTGGATCTCCTTGTGTCAAATTATATGCAACAAGTTTGGACTTCATATTGGGCAATGAGGAATTAAGTCGTCTTTGGATATAAATCGGGGGAACTCAAAGGATCTGCCGCGGCATTGATAATGATTCCATAGCAACCCTGACTTTTCAGGAAAATAGTTTGGCCTACGCTGTCGTCTCTGACAGTGAGAATATATCCCTGAAAAGACCCCACTTCCCTGCGTTATACAAGCAATCCACTTGATTAAACTCCTAAAATAAAATGTCAATCTTCAATAATCTCAAACACTCCATATTGATTTTTTGATATATTTCTATGAAGTCAGCAGTCTGTTCTAAGAACAGATCCTGATCCATTCCTTTACTTTAATCATTCAGTGACTTCTTATTTGGAGACAGACTGCTCTTATTACTTTTGAAATCATCACTGCATCTATTTTATTCATCTATTTTATGTTTCTTATGGATTGTGAAGTTTTGTGATTTTTTTTTAAAGTGAAGTGATATACTAAATACATGTATTATATTATGATTGTGTGTATATATTGAGTGTTGTGGCAAAGAATTTTTACTGTATGTGATTTTGTGTTTGTTTTTTTTGCGTGTTTTTTTTCAGTGTCTGTTATTTGCCTGGTTGTACGTAACTGTTTTGACAAATTTGTATTTCTTTTTGAATTTTTGCCACTCTTCTGTGGTTTTACAGCGTGTGTCTGATAGTGATACGTGTTGGTACATTTCGAAAACTAGGGGTTTATAGCAATGAAGAAATTTGAAGGAAAAAAATATTTTCGGCTGCGCGTTGGACGGTAGCAGACATTACGGTAAGCAAACCAGCTATATACGCCTTATTACGGTAACAACCCGGAAGTGGTGTCAAACATGGCGCTGACCTGCTCGAGACTGTACAGATATTTGTCTTTGAGTCGGCCATATGGCCTTAGGACAAACGGGATATACAATAATAGCCTTTATTCTCCTTATGTGACATGTCATTCCAGGTATGTCTGAAACGTTTTAAGATACCTTCATGGATTGTCACAGCGTTTACTCGCATCTTATGTGGACATTTGCCAAAATAACAGGATGTTCTCAACCGTTGATGTTATCAGACATTAACCGCGTTATAAACGGAATTATCACATGTTTTGCTTAATTTACGGCTCTTTCAGCTACTTTATGTACTCTCCCTCATAAAAACCAACATGGTATATATTATGTCCAAGCACCAGGACATTTCATTGATTGTAATTCATTCCTTAAGAAGGCTTTCTCAGAGGTGTCGAATACTTCCGCGCCGAATACGTCACGTTTTTAACTTTATTTGATTGTCAGTTTTCTTTTTAAGGAGATTAAAGGAGAACTACAGGACGGATTTGTTTGTAATTTTAACCAAGGGTACGTTTTGGCATATCCTATGATCACATTTTGGTGAAATGACATCTTGATCTCACGACGTGACGTCAAAATAACATTTATAGAACCATAACGAGACCCTTTGTAGTGTTTTTATTGCTGTAACCTCTGCTGAGTTACGTCCCCAAAATAAACCTCAAATAGCTCCACAATTATCAGGTGTATTTGCATATGGTGTTCATGGACAGGTAAGACCTAAAAGTATTTATTTATCAGTGTTAGTGATATGTTATTAAACACCAAAATTACCAATATTTCTATCCTTGCCTAATTTTTATTTAGATTAAAAAGGCTCTAACATCATTATATTACAGTAAATGACAGTACTGCATCAGATTTGAATAGAAATACCACAGAGTACATGGAATTGCTCATCAACCCTGCAGGCTTTTATTTTGGTGAACGTATTGAAGTGAACATGTAAACAAACATTATTTGTCTAATAACTTCCTGGTTGCTCATAACGAGGTTATGAGATTATCCTGCAGGAAAAATTAAACTCCACAGCAGCATTAGGTTGGGGTTTTTTTGCGGGGGGGGGTCGGAGATTATTTCCTGTATACGTATAAACCACCATCTGGGTCTTTGTAAGTTTGAAGGGTTATTGGATGTATTTGCATTAGATTTTACACACAGGTAGGTTTTGACATACACTAGAGATGATGAAGTTTTGGTCGCGTCACGTCATGACCTCACCACCTGATATTATAATACGTTTTTTTCAATCATTGCAAAAAAAGCTATTTTTGTAGGGTTTATTTTCCTTTTTGCAGTAACTCATACAATAAATGGACTGATTTGCATCAAAACTTAACCCAGACGTAGGTTCACATAATCTTTAACTGTATCTTGAATATCACACTACTTCTGGTACGTAAAGATCTCATTCTAAATCCACAAAGAACTTTATTATTCAGATGGGTTCAGTAATTACGAAAGCATACAGCTGATGCTACATGGAGACCCCTGAAGGGAATAGCCGAAAAAAAGTTGTTCTGGTTGTTGTTATTAATAATTATAAAGTATGATAAATAAAGCCAGTGTTTTCGAACGTATCCACGTTGTCCTCTTGTTTTGCAGGTTGCTCCCGTGCAGACAATACTCGTCGTCCGCTGTCAGACGAGGCATTGGTCGGTATTTCACCTCAAGGCTGGAGAAAGTAAACCGTAGATATGAAGCTTTCCTCAAAATGAGATTTCCCCGCTTTTATCAGCTCTACCACACTTTTGTGGAAGGTAAGCCCACAAACTCACTCACCCATGATCTCAGTGTAGTGACGTCATTTTACATTTTACACGTCACGTCTGAAAAGGCAGGTGTGGTATTTCATAGATGATAGACAGATGGCCTACTTTATTAACCCCTGTGGGGAAATGAAGTTGTCATAGCAGCAGATCCATTAATGGTGCAAACACAGCGGTCTAAACAACAAATAAGGGAGAATAAACAATGCTTATATGCGTACGTTATTGACTGAGGTGCATTCAGTTACCTGGAGGTGCAGGTTTGTGGTGGAGACCATCAGTAGAACTCCTGATGAGCGTTCAGATTATTTCTAGTCATATATAAAATGTATATAATGGAAATTTTGTTATGTAGTATAATAAAATATGACAAAACAAAATATGTTATAAAAATAATAAAGTGGAATACTATCGTAGACAGCGATACAATCCATTAAATCCTTTTATATATATATATGTGTATATATATATATATATATATATATATATGTATGTATGTGTATATATATATATATATATATATATATATATATATATATATATATATGTATGTGTATATATATATATATATATATATATATATATATATATATATATACACATGTATGTGTGTATATATATATATATGTATGTGTATATATATATGTATATATATATGTATATATATATATATATGTATATATATATATATATACATATGTATATATGTAAAATCCATTAAATACTTTTGTATGTATATATATATATATATATATATATATATATATATATACATACACACACTGATATGTATATACAAAGAATACCTCGAGTGAGACGGTGGCCACTAGTGGATTTTTTTTTTTTAGCATAGCATAGCATACCTCGGCCACGTCGTCCAGAGGTCTCCAACTGGTTTAGTCAGGTGGCACACATAAAAAAAAAGAAGAAGAAATAAGTGACTTTAAATGTGCTCGGGACATCAAAGCGCCATTTAGCAGGACTCTGAGCCTCTTTTGCTCCCGATGGCCTGGCCGACACTTTCTGCAGCAACTACAGCGTCATCAATGTTTGCTTGTGAATACATCGAGTCGTGATCCTCAAATGTATGTCTCAAGATGAAAAACAAAGTATGAACACATTTATTTCCTTTTTTATTCAGGTTGCAAGTTAGTGTTCAACGATGCCAATGAAGTGAGGAGGATAAGAACAAAGATGATCTCTGATAGAATCCACTACCAGGATTTGCCTTACAGGGATCTGGAGAAACTCCGCCAGGTGGGCTGTGACACAAATCAGGCCTTTTTTTGTCAGAGTCCTGTGAATGTCACGTATCGGCTTTTAGTGACTGTCATGTGATCAGAAACAAACGCAAACTGTCAGAGTGAAGTTCATGTACCTTCTCTGCATACGCGCATGAGGACGGGTGATGTCATCGTCAGCCGGGGGGAAAGGCTTGGTGGCCAGATATAGTGTCTATAAAATTTGAAGTGAAGTGTGAGAGAGAGTGAGGGAGAGGCAGAGGAAGAGTGAGAGAGAGAGAGAGGAAGATTGAGACAGATAGAGGGAGGGGAAGAGTCAGTTAAGTGCACCTTAATCAAATTCCGCGTATAACACCTATTTGGTTGGGGGCGGTCCTGCATACAAGGTCACCTGTGTTTACAAAGGTGTACTGTTAAGCCAGATTCTGTATTTAGATATCCATTTGGAGTGGGGCTAGGAGGTCCTTGTATCAGAGCGGGACGTAGACAGAACAGCACCAACGACACGTAGCTGAGAAGATGACGAAGATGCGTCCCTGAACAGTAAGGACGCACGAGTGACAGTTTTGTCTCACAGCGGCTCTTTTCTCCATTTGTTTTGCAGTTTCGCAGAGACTTGATGAAAGCCGTTCCGCTGGCCATCATTTCCATCCCCCCACTGGCAAACTACCTGGTTTTTGTCTTGATGTGAGTCACTAAGAAACAAAATGTTGCTTTTCCTCCATATTCAGCAAAGTATTCTGAAACGATGAAGATACGATTGACTCGTATTCCTCTTAATATCATGTCTTTTTTCTCTATCCTCTACCTGTGGGTACATTTAAATCATCTCTCTCTCTACCACCATCCTCTTCCTCTCTCTCTCTACCACCATCCTTTGCTCTCTCTCTACCATCCTCTTCCTCTCTCTCTCTCTCTACCACCATCCTCCCTCTCTCTCTCTACCACCATCCTCGTTCTCTCTCTCTTTCCCTCTCTTTCTCTCTCTCTACCACCATCCTCTCTCTCCCTCTCTCTTTACCACCATCCTCTCTCTCTCTTTCCCTCTCTCTCCCTCTCTCTTTACCACCATCCTCTCTCTCTTTCCCTCTCTCTCCCTCTCTCTATCACCATCCTCTCCATTCACCACCAGGTACTTTTTCCCCCGCCAGTTCCTCATCCCTCACTTCTGGACTCCCAGACAGCGGGTGGAGTTTTGGGGGTTTTACCATTCCCTCAGGGTCCAGCAGCACCACCCAGTTCTCCGAAAGCTCGAGATCACAAGCCACCGAGTCAGAGACGTCCAGCTGCAGGGTCGGCTGAAGGCCCTGTGCGCCAAAGTAAGAAAATAACTGCTTTATGATAATGTTTGGAGGGAAATGACTAATGAGAATCGTTAGGACCGGACATCGGTTCTGTTAATACCAGATACATTCAGTAAATATACCATGAACATAGAGGAAAGAAGGGATGCATTTACCTTTGATATGGCGACTGCAGGGATAAATACAAAGACGTAAAGGTCGGCCTGTCCGAGTTAGACTCAATACTTTCCTTTTCGGGCTTGAAGAATTCAGAGCTAAGGGTTGGCTAACTAACCAACCCTTTTGGGATTTTGGGATCTTTGAAACGCAACTCTTAGACCAGGACTACAGAACGTCCCCCGGCTGCAAGGTTATAATCCATATATATATATATATATATATACATATATATGTATATATATATATATATATGTATTTATGTATATATATTTGTATATATATGTATATAAACGTAGCATTAAAACACTTCTGTCGTCTATTTGAATCCTGTTTTTCCAAATGCTGCGCGCTCGTCGTCAAATTCAAGTCAAACTTCGGCAACCGTAGGTTGACTGACGGCTGCTTTTTAAAATTGGATCTGGTGTAAATAATCAAAGGCAGATTGACTCTTTATTCATTATTACATGTGAAATTGGACAAGATAACTTCCTGTGCATTTTTCAGGTGCAAAGTGGAGGAAGCCCCCAGGCGTCTGAGATCCTTGCTGTTCGGGGCGTTTTCTCTGGACCCCCTATGAGTATGAGCAGGATGAGTGTGGATCAAATGGTCAGAACATTCCCTCTAACATCTCTCTCTCACACACACACACTCTTGTAGCTGACGACACCAACAACTGAAATATCTCCTTTGTCTAACCTCATGGCCCACCTCAGAGGAACATCAGCCCCCTGCTCTTCCTGACGCCCCGCCTCCCCGGTTTCCTGGTTGGCCGCCGGCTGAACAGCCACGCCCTGGAGCTGCTCCAGCTGGACCGGGCCCTCAGCAGGCTGGGCGCTCATCAGCTGAGTGACTCAGAGCTCAGGCAGGTCAGCCACTCTCTGGCTCCACACGTGGTGGATTCCTCCGTTCTGTTGTAAACGCATAATACGATCTGTTCCCAGGCTTGTTACGTGAGGGGGATCGATTCTCACTCTCTTGGCGTGAACCAGTGCCGCGACTGGTTATCCCAGTGGCTTCAGGTGTCCTCCTCTCTGAAAGGTATTTTCATTGGGATGTGCAGCGTTTTTTTGAGATTTGGTGACTTGATGCTGGCGTGTCTGCGCCGTCTCCTCTTCAAAGGAGCATCAAAGGTTTGGGGGGAAATGCTCGCTCTCTGGGCAGAGGGCAAGAGGAGAAGCTCTCTTGCTGACATGAACTTAATATTCTGCTGCAGAGAAGTTCTGCTTCGCATAAAGGAATAGAAATTATGAAGCATCTCCCAGTAAAGCCGGACTGTTTTTATTTTGCCCTAAAAAGTCCTTTGGTTCATAGAAAGGCGCCATAGAAGTCCAATTTATTATTATCATTATTATTATTATAGAAGAGAAACAACTGAAAGCGGTTGTGAAGCGTAGTGATGTTGAATTAAGGGCATTGTGCATCACTCCCAACCCTGTAACGCACTTTTTTACGTCACTATTCACACTAGTATTACCAAAGACCTTGTGATTTAGAAATCCCCTCCCTGCGTCTGGTTCTCAGAGGATAAACAAAGTCTGGATTTGAATCGAATTTCACCAGACACTGCCCCCTCTGATTATGTCAAGGCTCCTGCCTGACATCCGCTGCTGCAACCAGGTCGGCATGGTAACCGTAACCACCGGGTCATGGCGATGGTTTTGAGCCGGATGAAAGATAGAAACATGGTTCCTCACATGTTGCTGTAGATTTCATCCATCATCACCTTTAGAGGTTTTGCTCTTCGGATTTTTCAGTGGAATTTACACGTCCTACGCGAATATTATTAGGTCCCCCCGTTAATCCTAGTCGCACCTTTAAACATGTATCACATCTACGGAATTCCCCTTTAACTGGCAGAAATGAAGAAGGGAATCATCTTCTCCTCTAACCCTGTTTAAATATGGTGTCCCGTCTTCAACCATCCTACAAATAACATTTAATTATATTTTAAGGCCGCTTTTCGTCTTCTTCTTGTTTTTGCAGACTCTGAGGTGTCGCTGCTTTTGCACAGCATTGTGTTCCTCTCCGCCAACTACCCCAAAGGTCCCCGGCAACAGGAAGCGTGAAGCAGAACCGCGGCAGTCATTGTCTTCCCCTCTGCGCACCGAGCAGCACCACTTCCTGAGTGCCGTCTTGTTTTTGGGTTTTTTCAGTTTTGTTCTTTTTGCCAAGGAAAAAAAAAAAGTTTCCTGATCTCGTCATGATTTGAGACAAAATATTTGTGTCAAAGCGATCTCGCGGTGAGGGAGTTCCAGACGCCTCAGAGTTGTCCCGTTTGATGAATAAAAGTTGTAGCGGCGGCTTTTTCACACGTTTCCTTCACGAGGAAAACACTGAATGTGTGATGTTAGCACTGTGGAGCTGTACTTTAGTCAAATGAGACTTAAAAGTCCTGCTTGGAGGAGGTCGCACATCCGCCATAACCTCACGTGCGTTGCACTGAACTACAAGAGGGGGGAAGGGGGTTTACATCGGGGTCATGTATCTCAACATCTTTACCTCATCTGAATGCAGAAGTGTCACTTTCTCGTTTACTGGACTAACAAATCCCGACGCGTCTGCAGAGACGAGCGTGGAAACAAAGAGGATACTGCTCAGCAGTACTTCTAAAACTCCATATATTCTACTTATGGAATTGTTAAAAAGTTAGGACACATTTCAGTTAAAAAATACACACTAACATTAATATTATGCTGGTTTGTTAAATATTGCGACTGGTCGACATAAGATAATATGCGTTTACACAAACAAAATCTCAATTATTACTTGCAACAACAACAAACAAAAAATCTTTACATTGTAGACGACGTCTTCTGAAACCTCACACAGATGGGTCAGCACTTTTTTGTTTTTGTTTACTAAATGTTTTGGAGACTTTAAGTTAAAAAGTTTTTGAATAATTTAATTCAAGCTTTTTTTTTTTTTGCTTGCCAAATTCACACGAGGAGCACATCCTTCGTTCTTGTGTCGTAAAAGTGTGAAATGAGTGTCATTTTTCTTGCTGTGCCTGTTAAATGAATTATTTAAATTAGAAACATAAGTGGTATTATCTGCTCAGCATGTTGTGAATGATGCACTGCCTTGTGTCAACATTATATACATCATTAAACTCAAACATGAAACGTTTCTTCTTCCTCCTGTTCATCATGACACTCCAAGCAAAGTCAGGTGTAATTTAAAGATTCTTTAATAAAAATAGAAACTGGGAACCGGCGAAACATTAAAATGTAACGGCTTAATGGATCTCACGTCTGAACGGAGCAGCGGAAAGTGAAAAGATGCCAGAAGTCCTCGCAAACCAAACAAAGAACAGAACGTATACAGCCGTTTTCGTTTTAACACTCGTAGTTCCTACGCTCCTACGGTCTGAAAGCTTTAACCTATGAAAATAAAAATCCATAATCAATACGAGGGGAACATATATTGTTCTGTGCATTATTATATCTGAAGGAGAGGATGAGCACGATGAAGGTTCCCAGGTGAGAGGATGAGCACGATGAAGGTTCCCAGGTGAGAGGATGATTTGAAAAAGACTTTTACACGGGCCCCCGGACCGGATCACATGACTTCGTATCCGCTGCGGATTCCTCTCATCAACAAGCAGGCGAAGACCAGTCCCAGGATCTGAAAGGAAAACAGGAAGAACATGGTTCTTGAGCCGGTGGGGATTTTTGTTCAAATCATCCCAATTGTACGTTTTCATAAGATCTTTTTGTGATGTTGATTTTTATAACCCAAAAGGGAAATCATGGAATCATCACTGCCGCTGCAGCGAAAACACCTTAAGTATTTCATGGATAATTTTTAAAAACTGAAAACCCTATAGATTTTAGTGTGAGGATGAACTGGAAGGATTTGGAGAAAGATCTGTTTCACATTTCTGCCACCACCCGGGGGATCGTTATCTCCAAAAGATTTAGGGCCAGAATTTCTCTTTTATTCTTAGTCATTTTATAGAATTTTGAACGAACCAACTTAATAAGAAATATTGAAACTACAGATTAAATCAAAAAGATGATCAGCACAACTTAAAGTTACGTCTCCCTCTCCATCGGCAGAGTCTCTCGGAATTATTTCCAATGAAAAGTTTTTATTCACAGGCATCAAAAACAGCCAGAAAACTATAATTTTCATTGTTACATCTAAAACCAATCGGTTTTTAAATATATGAAATAAATGACCTTTAAATGACCTTTGGTTAAATGCTGGACTAATTCAGACATTTCCGTCTCCTGTCACAATAAAACACTAAAAGCGGAAAACAGTCATAAGAACAGACTAAAGGTGTATTTCACAGTAAATAAAAGAAACTTCATGTGTTTTATTGTTTTTAACGAAGCAACACCGACACATGTTGATGGCTGGAGGACGTGAACGTAACTCCCCAGTTAACGAACACGTGCGAGCGACTTACTTATATTTTTATTATTATCCTTTTTAAATAAGATTTCTCGTCCACATCTCCTCCCAGTCTTCGTGGTATCTCCTCTAAGGATTAGAAATGTTTATCAGAGCGACTGGGTGAACGCTGATAACAGAGGTGCTGGGGGAAGCGATGCCGGTTATCGCAGTGTATTCTGGGATTTGTAGTATATGGCGTTTGCGCTGTATACCAGCGGACAAGTTATTATAGAAATAAAATGTTGTCCTATGGACAGGATATAATTGTTGTGCGGGCCGGATGTGGGTCGCGGGCCTTGAGTTTGACACATGTGCTCTACGAGATACTTCTCCTTTATATCATACTTTACTCTACTAGTTCATATGTTACTCGCTGGGGGAGCTTGTGCAAAAAAACAACAGTTTTCAGACAAAACTACTCATTTCATTTGTAGAAGTTCAAGTTATTAAGACTCTGCATGAGTTAGTAATGTGTTTTTTGTCCATACCTGCAAGAAGGCGATGACTAGAGCTGCAACAATCACCCACTGGATGTTTGTCTTCAGTACCTCCTCCACGACATCGTGACATCCCTAGAAGAACAGAGAGAAGCGCTTCGTTTAGTGAGAGACACCAGAGACGCTCTCTTTAACGTCTTCCACAGTTAACCTTTAATTATATGATATAAAAACAGTCGATTTTGCTTCCTCAACGTGCCCAAAGTCTTCCAGCGTTCAATTTTATTATTAATGTAGAATTAGTATTATGATAAGTCAAAGTCAACTTTCTATGCATGTTTCTACGTCGTACAGGAATATACGTGTATTTGTATTCCAGGCTATACGTGACCCAATCCATTCCTGTTGTTTGCCAAAGGTTAAGGGTGATGCATCACAGAGTGGACAACTAATATTGAACACACCTTTTTGGAACAGAAAAAACACAATTATCCTGTGGGAGCCATGTTCCTGTCCTGTATTTGCTCTCTGTCCCTCTTCAAATAAACTCCGCCTCTCCGTCTGTTTGACCTTCTCCAACTCTGACTGAGATGTGACATCACACAGCTCTGTCACTACAACAATGCGAGCCAGCCGTCACTTAGCACCGATCCCCAGCCAGAAGGAGGCTTTAGCCAATATTAGTTGAGCGCGTGTTTGTGCATCATCATCATCATCATCATCATCATCCTTTGTGTTGTGGGTGGCCCCAGAAGTCTGCAGCTGACCCGCCCTGAATGAGTAAGAAAACCTACAGTTTTATTTCCCAGGGGTTATGAAGGGAGCTGGAGCCCAACCCAGCTGGCTGTCAGAACTGGAGTTAAATACCTCACCGGCGATTTGCATTCTCTGTTGGTTATGTTGCCACGACACTTTGTAGATGGTGAGATTACAGAAGGAGAGAGGAGATAAAGCTGAAGACCTCCTGCCTGACGTGTTTCTGTATCGCCTGCAGATCATGCGGACTGTTTCTATTTGGACAAGACCATAAACTGAAGAGCTCTCCCGCTCTTTCCCTCCACAAATCAACCTAAACAAATACAATCCACCATCTCGGTGGATTATATGCAAACAAGATGGGAGAACTAAAATGTTCATTTTTTTCAGCGTTCTAGATAAGTGGACGTATTTGTCCGCACCAAACAAAGTTTGATTTTCAGACAATACGAGCCATTATAGTTCTACGGACAATCTGTCGTGGGTAAATAACACGATATCTGCAGGGGGTTAAACGGTTTTAGAAAAAGAATCGAAAAATGTAAAACAGCAGGACAACATTTGTTTTAGTGTAGCAGCCCTGAAAGGACTCCAGCTTCACACACACACACACACACACACACACACACACACACACACACACACACACACACACACACACACACACACACACACACACACACACACACACACACACACACACACACACACACACACACACACACACACACACACACACACACACACACACACACACACACACACACACACACACTTTAAATTTATTTCCTATGAATCTACCAGAGGAACTCAGTCTTCTTTTATTACTGAGCTTAGAAAAACTAGTTAACTGTATTTATGTTTATCATTGAGTCACTATGGATCAGATCCTAGAGTTTCACCATAGCACCATTTAGTAAAGTTCATTTAAATCAAAATGTTAAGAAATAAACAAGATTTAATTATGAAAAGATTTAAGTGAGGAACATTATGTTCTCCATCTTATCTACCGTTTTTAGCGGCTGGCATCGTGGGCCTGACTTCATAGCAGGAAGTACATAACCCAACCCTAAAGTTTCTGTAATCAGCCTTGCTGTTTACGGTTTAATCTCCCATTACTGCATCCAATCCACACTTCCTGTTGCAGCTGCTTCACATTAAAACCGTGTTTACCAGTAACTCTGCCTCAGGGGGCGTAAACCTCCGCCCAGCCGGTCGGGACGCAGTTTGAGTGTCAATCAAGGTGAGACTGTATACGAAGTAAAGACTTTCATGGAGTTCATAGAGAGCCTTCAGGAGATGATCATATTACTTTGCTTTAAATTAAACTCTGCGGTCAATTAGAGATCCGTACGATAATGACAACTGCCGCTGAAAACCGACCTCTCTTTTCAGACCAACAGTTTAATTAGTAGTTGCTGAAAAATGCAGTCTGTGTGGGTAGAACACCTACACCAGTGATTATTGTGCGTGTGGATGCCTGCAGTCCTGTGTCCCAACAGGCGTTTCTCGTTGAGGGCATGAATAATAATAATACTTTCATGGTGTAAAGGTTAATTGTGATGAAATGGCTGGGATTTCCTACGACACCTGAATCAGTCGCACCACAACTCCGAGTCAGCTGAAGTCAAACTGAGCTGCTGCCACTGATTCGACCCCTGATCGAGTACGAGGAGTTGGAAAAAATAGAGAAGTTGAATAAATGTCATGATGTCGAGTCACGGTGTCACAATCTGGGCCAGAAACCTGGAGGCATCTGTGCGTGTGGGTCTGCCATGCGTCTAAAAATAGACTGATTAACTAATCTGAATCGGTCATGCCTGCGGCAGAAGTTAAAGTTGCCATGGCGACAGCCCCTGATGGCTCGGAGAGTGAGAGGAGAAGAGAAGCAAGCCTCTCAGAAAAATGAGGCTCAGGACAAAAAAAACATGTTATTCAAATGACCTCCGGGTGGGGGTGGGGGTGGGGGGGTGTTTACCTTCGTGTAGACTTTCTTAGCGTCTGTCATGGTGCCGATTCCACAGTCTTTGGTGACGACTAGACAGCAGGAGTCGGGCACGGAGTCTCCCCCGGGTTTGAAGCCTCTCCAGTCGGATGAGCTGTTCACGCCGCAGCATTTCAACTGGAAAGGAGCAAAGGTGAGAGAGATTATGAGAAACATTGACAAGCGACATGTGACACATTCTGTGTCCACACACGCGATGTGAAAGGAATAACAATGTCAAGCATCTTTAACCAACAGGATGCTGCAGTGTTGTGTGAAGGTGTTGTCAGAGCTGAAGAGTTTACGCTGAACTCACATCCGTCTGCAGTTTGTCCACGGCCTTTTTGAAATCAGCTGTGCCGTTTTTGTAATTGGATATCATTTCGGTGAGGCTGTCCTGTACGACGACAGAGAGCTGGAGGGGAGACACGGCAAAGATCGTGAGCAGGGATGTATAATCAAAAAAGAAAGAAAAAAAAAACAGAACACCTCGTGTTCGTCTCGTCGAGAAACGAAGCGCCGCGAGAGGCACTCACTTTGTTTCTGAAGACGTAGCCGGCGATGGCTGCGGCGATCTCCACCACGATGATCAGAGAGAGCAGGACGGCGAACTGAGAGAGGAGGAGGAGAAATTAAACGTATTTGAGAACAATAGAATGAACGTCGTCACGGACAGTGAGGACATAGCCCCCCCCACAAAAAATAACCCAATCCCCTGCATTGTACCTTCAATCCCCCTGATTGAACTCCTCAGATTAAATGTGACTCATCATTAATGTCCAACATACCACAGTGACTCAACATAACTATTTCTATGAAGTCAGCAGTCTGCTCTAGGATCAGATCACACAGTGACTCAATGATGACGATAAATACAGTTAACTAGTTTTTCTGAGATCGGGAATAAAACAAGACAGGTTTTTTTCGAGTAGGTACATCTAGAAACAACTGGACCGATGGTTGGGAGGTGACCTTTTTTCTTTGCAAAAAAATAAATGTTGAAGTTAAGAGTCAAATCGTTACATCTCCTTGAGGCGGTTCACACCAGGTCAATTTGGACTAAATCGGTCCAGCCGTTGAGAAATAATTAGCAAGAAAACGTTCGGACATAAATCGCCCTCTAGTGGCAGAAATATGCAACTGACCTTACCCAAAAATCAATCCACTTCTTGTGGGTATAAAATTTGAAAATGATCTATGACATAGTCTTGGACTTATTGTGTAAACACGAAGGAGCTGGGTGCGGCGCGACGGCGGTATCTCAAGACTTTTCAGGGTTATAATTATGGTTACAGGGCTGCGATTGTGATTTTTGACACTCAGGAGAAAAATAATTCTCTCACGTCATGACTTAATAACTCTTTCCCACTAGTTATATCATTTTTTTCCCGTCAGTGTCACCAGGCGGGCTCCGTGGATTTTCAAAAGGGTTTGATTGGGTTGAAGAGGACCGGTGGAGGAGGTACCGTACGGACTCCACTGTGGTTACAAGTACAGTCTTGTAACACAGTCTTAAATTCCTGCCACACTATATGAACAGATTACCGTGGTGACCATGCAGTAGTTCTCTTTCCAGGCCCCACAGCAGCCGAAGAAGGCGATGAAGAAAATCACCACGCCCACGCCGATGACCACGATGGGAGCTCCTGACGCCGACGCGTCTTTGATCATGAAGGTGTTGTGCAGAGCCACTTGAACCAGGATGCCCACCACAATCAACGCAAGGCCACATAGCTGCAGAGACGAGAGGGGGATTAGTTCAGCAACAAAGTCCAAAAACACAGAGAAAAAACTTCATTATTGATAAATACAGTCTTCTGATAACACAGCAGGAGAACCCACTGCAACGCCGCGAGCGTCACACGCAAACGTTGAGCAACGCAGCATTCCCAAATACTTCCTGTTGAAATATGATTCTGACATTTATGCGAGTTCTCTGGAATTCTATGTTTCCAGACGCTACTTTCCACTTCATCCCCACAGATTTATAACAGATTAATCTGTTTCAAGTGTTAAACACCAACTTCTTTCCGGGTTCTAAGAATGTAAACTCCCCCTCAGCCATCAGAGGCTTAGGTTACAGAGCTGGTACCCTCCAACACACACACACACACACACACACACACACACAAAAGCCTTCTTGTTTACAGACAGTGTAAACAAGAAGAGATACTGAAATGTAAGCTCGGGAGATTTGAGCTTGTAGGTGGAAGAAGATTTTAGGATAATCAAGCCTTTATTTGTTGATTGCTGTTATTAAAAACGGCGTTCAAAGCCACAAACGGGAACGGAGTGGGGGGAAGAGAGAGTGAGAGAGCGAGAGAGAATGTTATGAAGCTATAAACAATCCAGTTACATGGTCCAATGTTGTCGGATTTTGTGTGAGTTCAGCCCGAGTGTGAACTTTATTCCATCTGCGCTGTGTGTGTGTGTGTGTGTGTGTACAAGAGCCACACCCCTGGCGTGTTCAAACACACACAAGCCTGCAAGCTCACAAAGATACAGGTAGGCTGGGGCATTTATATCTTACAATGTCATCTCGCAGAAACAGAAACAGCGGGTCACATGGGAGAACGTTCCTTCAAGGGTTTTATGGTGGCTCACAGTGGCAAAAACGTTGGAGACGCCGATTGTAAGTAGAAATCCCGCAACAACAAATGTGGATCAGAACGACCAGCTTCACTTTTTTATGCAGCAATGAAAGCAGTAATTAGAGAGGTAAAGTCGGATCATCAGTGGATCTGGGTTTTCAGAATAAAAGCGCGTGATGAGGAGTTTCTGCTTTTAACGTTACGTCGGATGATGCTGATGTTAACGTAACATTGCTGCTGAGCCAACACAGCCTCACTAATACTTCATACTTGCTAACGTTGTAACATTAGAAAGAGTGAAACCACTCTGAGGAACCGACAGGGCTTTGTTTTCGGACACCTTTTCCTCCCTTCAGTCTCCAACAGGCTATAGGAGTAAACCGGAGTTATAGTCAAGGTATTTCTTCATTAAAAGCGTCACAACAACAGAAAAAACGGCCCGATCTCAGGATGAGCGCCCATCGGCCGTAAAAAAAACGTCATTTATTGGTCACTTTTGCACTCGTCACACGGCTGTTGACGGCTGGTCAAGAATCTTGTAGCCGCAGCAACTGATTTAAGATGAAAACATCAGATCGAGGAGGTTCCATTATCAACCAACGCACCAGGATTCTACCTCAATCAAGGCGTAACACAGGCAGAAACTTCCTCCGTAGCCGACGCTCTTATGACAGGTGTAAACATGTTACCAAAGCGACTCCAGGAGTCAATATTAGCGATGGTGGACAAACGTTTCATGAAGCAGGTATAAAACATCTTGTTTACTGCAGCTTTGGTTGCTGTGTGTGTTCAGAGTTTTTATATTATTAATCTGCATATTCTTAAAATCACTTAAACACTCATTTTAAGTAAACCTTTTTAAAATAGCGGAATTTTCATAGCCTGCAATAAGACCAACTCGATTACATTTTGGAAATCTAATTTTAATGCAGTCTTACACTTTTACGCAACTAGCAAGATTTTTTTGCTCCATTCAAGACAGTTTAGTTATTTTTCAGAATAAATGCTGTTTTTACAGTGTGACTATTTGGCCAGGATCCAATTCATTCATTAACTGTTCACTCGGGAGTTTTGAAACTTTTCTTCCCACCACAGGAACATCTCACTCTAACAAAATGGGGAAGACCAAACACTTTAGAGATGGGAGGAAGTTGCAACAGTCTTCGCTTCCTGTAGGCGGATGTAAATCTGTCACGTGGTTAGATGTAATATTCATGTGTCACCCGACTGGATGGATCAACAAGAGAATTTCAGTATAGCTTTTGCAAACATTGTGTGAGTGTACATATAATCAGCTGGGATCCATGAGCTCTAAAGCAAACATTTCAGGGAACCATTTGTCCTTCACTCTGACGGGGGTTAGACGGCGGTCCACTCGGGGGGCACGCCACTGTGGTCGGATTCAGTTTGAGCTGATCTTCTCGCTGAAACAACTGTTGTCTTAAGCGCAGGAAACGCTCAGCATATAACAACTTTTTGAAATGGTGGTGATTCTGGTGAAGAACGAACCAAGAACCATACAAGCAGCTGAAATGAGCGTCCTGCGTAGGGGGGCGGGACTCAGCCTTAGAGATAAGGTGAGGGAGTCCAACTTCCAGAGGGAGTCAGAGTGGAGCTGCAGCTCCTTCGCGTCGAAAAAGGAGCCCATTGAGATGATTCAAAATCTGATCAGGATCTTCCAGGATGGAAGTTTTCCGGGCTCGTCTAACTGGGAGGAGACCCAGAGGTGGACCCAGAACTGTCTGGGGGGGGACTATGTGTCTGATCTGGCCTGGGAACGCATCGGGATCACCCAGTATGAGCTGGAGAGTGTTCCTGGGGAAAGGGATGTCTGGAATGCCCCTCTTAGTCTACTGATACCGTGAAGAGCAGAAGAAAAGGCGGCATATTTTTTTTTCCGTCTTACATAATCTTAAACTAAACATCTTTGGGTTTGGACTTCTGGTCAGACAAAAATATCACTTTTGGCTTTTCAGGTTAAAAACTGTGATGCCATTTTAAAATATTTTAGTTGGTTCAATCCCAGAAACGGCAGTCTACACATAAAAGTGTCCTTGAGCAAGACACTCAACGTTACGCTGGGTTGAATGATTAAAAAAAAAAAAAAACTGATAAACAAAGGTTGTTCTGTTTAAAAGAAAAACCAAAGATAATCATCAGGTGCAGCTTAACCAGGCATCTGTGATACTACAACGTGTCGGAGCATGTTTATTTATATAACAGACCTTTAAAAAGGACAAACCCTGACTTAAAGAAGAATTGAAGTTCTCACTGGGGGGGGTCGCAATCATGACACATCCGCCGAGGATTGTACAAATAATATAAAAGGTCTATCACTATTACTTCATAAGCCCGATTAGAGTTTAATAATAGAAACCTGATGAGGAAGAGGAGCCTTTTATTGGATAAGTTACATCACATCAGACGCACGTCTGTGGTCAATCTGTCGGAATTCAGCCTATTTGGTGAAGTGGTGATTCCTGGGAGAGTATGGCCGCTTCCTCTTCCTGCAAATATGAGAAGTTCTCCAGTCCGAGACTACCATTAGGATTAAAACCATAAAAAGACCCCAGCAAAAAAGTGTTTGACTTTGATGTTTTACTGCCGTTTATCAATGACATGAATCATTTAGTTGCAAACGGTGGAAAACTACTCGGATATAGTGATGGGAATGTTTTCTGTTTCATCCAGCTGTTGTTTTTTACAGCGATGAATTGAGGTGATTTGGATTGAAGTTTTTGGTGGAAAGTCTTATTTCCACCAACAATTCCTACCAGATGCAGTGTAAGAGCATGTGGAAAAACAATCTTGACAGATTGCTGAATCAGAGTCGGGATGAGGACGTCACCGATCCAGGGGTCACATGAGGAAAGAGTCAAGAATGGAAAAAAGAATGAACTCCACCACAACGCAAGAATTTCTGTGGAACTCATGCTGAAATTAGTGATACCAGTCTGGAAAATCCGGTGACTCAGACATCAGACTTCACTAAAGTGTTGTAATGCCCCCGTTGTCCTTGTGACATATTGTTTGTTTGTTTATATGTTTTGACCCCGTGTCGGCCTGCCTAGGGTAAACCCCGCCTCTCACTCTGTGCCAGCTGGGAGAGGCTCTAGCCCTGGACAGGATGAGAGGTTATAGAAGTTGAATGAATAAAAAAGTATCCTTGTTTAACTGTTGAACTGATCCAAACAGCGGATAAAGAAAATGACAAAATGAGGTTTTGATGCTGACGTCATGTAATCGGTTTTAAGAGAGATTGAGTTCAGGGGCTTTTTTTCGTGTTGGTCCTAAGTCGGATAAATGGGGAGGGTGGGGTCAGGAAAGGCATCCGGACCCATTAGGGTCATCACCGACCCATTAGGGTACCAGTCTGACGATGGAAACAGTTGATCTGCTTGGAACAGCCGAAAGATGAAGAAAAGACATTAAAAATTAGGGGTGAGCAACATAAACCGGCATATTTGCTTCTAATAGGGTCGTCCCTGACAACAAGGGTGTATCCTCGAAAATCCTCCAATCCCCTGCATTGTACAAGGAATCCCCAATCGAATTAAATCGGAAGTTATGAGCAAAATATAAATTAATCTAAATAGATCACCTCGCGTCGATCCAGATGAACTGAATTTGGACTAAATCGGATCCACGGTTTTGTTATTATGGCCCAAAGATTTCTGGACATAAAGCTCCCCCTAGTGTCTGGAATATGCAACTGACCTTTCCCAAAATCAATCCAGTTCTTCCTCGTAATATGTGGGTATCACGTTACCACTAAGGATTTGCCGGCGCATCTATAAGGATTCCACATTTACATTACTTTTCAGGGATATAATAATATTATGATTATTTCTTAATTAATACTTATTGCCTTATATACCGGCGAAAGCCACTGCTTTTCTAACGTGCTTCCGTTTTCGCCTCGTCCTGGGCTCTTAAGCATGTCGCAAAGGACTTTGTCCCGTCAGTCTCAACAGCTGGAATAGTCCGTCCAGGTACATTAGTTCGTCAAAAATCTTCAAGTTGTTAGGTAGCGCTGTGCTAGCTAGCTCAACAAATCTGGTGCTTAATCGACATTGACGCCCTTTGACCTGGTGCGACGTAGGCCGCAACGAAATCTACACACGGGTGTAAATGCGTCTCACCGTCTGCTTGTGAAGCGATCACCCAATATGCATTTTTAAACCGGGTCTTAGATGATGACAGGAAGTAGATGTGTCGTGAAAAGTAACTGGACTGAGCGTTTTCAATGTAATAAAAACCAAAACTGTGATTAAGGCATGAAGTCACCCTCAAGTCCAGTCTATTATCCAAATCTGACAAACAAGGAGGTACTGAACTCATCTCTTCATGGCGTGACCTAATAATGTCCGCAATGGGTCCCTTGTGAAAACAGGATGTAGAACCCAGGATCCTGTTCTGATGTAGAACAGGACAGACAAAGAGATTCACCTCTTGGTCGTCAAAGAAGAATTAGCTGACCAGTCAACTGTTACTCTTTCCGTGACCCTATTTCTGAATAGGTGTTTTATGAATTTTTAACATCTATCAAACAATAGCATCACTTAAGCGGTCTTAAAATCCCCCAACAGTTTTCAAATGATGTGCAAAATGAACAGAAATTCTCATGAAAAGAAAAATTGGAACAACATATTCAACCTGGAACATCTGACAATAACCGTAATTTAACGACACAAAAATCCGCCCACACCACAATAATCCTGTGGACCTCTCCCTGCTGGCGCCGCCAAATTAAATATTTGAGCATGAGTCACGCAAGTGGCTAATGATTGACATAAGAAAACACAAAGGAGTGAACAAAGCAGCAAATATGTCAAAGCACTCATATATACACATATATATTATATATACACACACATATATACATATACACACATATATATATATATATATACATACATATAAATAAATATACATACATATAAATAAATATACATATATAAGTACGATAAGCATGATGACGCGTTAAAAAAATGAGCGAAAAAAGAATAACAAAGACTTTCCTGGTAGCATGCGGTCAACGCGGGCGCAAAAGGTGACCTACGTCAGAGTTGCACGAATTCCGACGAGACGATAAACTGTCCTGATGTTTACGGTTTTGCTACAACCAGGTGTATCGGCCGAAAATATTCAGTCTCTCCCAACGAGGTCTTAGCACCAAAAATTCCTGCCTGACCTCCAATGTCTCGCTGCGATCGGCCCAGCTTCACGTGGTGTTGGAGCAAGAAACGTGTCTGAAAGGTGTACTGCAGGTATAAACCGGAATCATGACGAATTTATTTGACGCCAAGTAAAATCTCATGTGACCCACTTGTGAGTCGCAACCCACACTTTGGGAACCCCTGCATAAGAATCATGTAAAAAACTCTTTTTTTTTTTAAAAGCACCTGAAATGAACAACCCAGCTGTTGAAGGTTTAAAGAGAAGTGTTACTAATGAATATGGCCTGAGAGAGTATTAAAGCACATTCTTGAAATTCTATATAGGATTTGTACTGAATTCAAACTGCAGTGTCAAAGTAGACTTGTGTCTTTGAAGCGTGGAAAGAAAGAAAACAAAACATGTTCTGTTCTTTTTGAGTCACATGACGGAGTTACTCATTGAAATCTGGTCATAAGATTCACATTTCCTCACCACCACCCCTCGCTCTAAAGCTCCCAGACACACAAAGAGCAAAATGCAAACAGGTTGTATCCGGGAATCCTTCAGGTTCGTCCAGGATATTTGAAATGTCCTCACATTTGTCCATCTGTCATGTTTTAATATTAAACAAACATGTGATGCAGCCTGCGCACCAATGAATATATCACCATCATCATTATGGGGCGGGGGGATCCATAATAATAGCATTAAGAATGTTTAGAGATCCTTTTTTTTCTCCTTTTTTTTTTAGAAAAACAACTAAGTAATTCACACTCCAGGATACGGACCTTGCAGAAATTAGTCGCAAAACAAGTTCAGCAGTGGGAAAAGATTAGCGGACTGATAACGCTAAACACACTGAACAACACTTCCTGTCTGCTGGCCTTTCAATCTGGCCAAAATAAAAAAAGAAGAAGAAAAAAAGAGCTCCTTCCACTCCTCAGTGGCGTCGTGTCTCCGCTTCCACTCACCCAGAAAATGAAGTTGAAAAAGAAGAGCAGGTACTTCACACATTTCATTCCCCCCTCTACACCCATGGCTGACGAGGATCGATTTCCTGTTGGACAAAAGAGAAGACATTGTTAGGACTTGTCTTCGCTCAGCTCTTATATGAATAATAAATCAGTTGCACTAAAGAACAGCCCCATGGGAGTCAGGTCGGGGTGTTTTCATCATCTCTCATGGCAGATAATTGTCCTGGGTTAAGAACTGTCGTACTGGACATCACAATAAATGAATATGTGAAGCTCGCAGAGGTTTGCAAACGTTACTCGTGATGCAGAATACATTTGCATGCAGAGGTGGAGAGTATCGATTCTTTGTTAATGAACTAAAATAGAGTTTTGGGTAACTGAACTTCACATAAGTGCTTATTTTACCAAAAAAGTTTGACATTTTCTCCCGTTATTTTACCACAAATATCATTTTTGCTCCCATATATTTTCAAAACAGGTTTGCTGCTTTAACAGAACATTATATCCCCGAAAAAGTCAGGAATATAGTGGAATGGCCATCGCCGATGGATCTTAGTTCGAGGAAGAACTGGACTGATTTTAGGAAAGGTCGGTTGTATATTTCCGGCACTAGGGGGAGTTTAACAGTTTAACTTTGGCCAGCATTTCTAAATCGTTGGTCTGATTTAGTCAAAATGTGGTGCCTAAGAATCGACTCAAGGTGGATTTATCTTCTTACCCATGTTTTACTCTAATCGTTAATATTTCTCTCTCTCTCTTTTTTTTATTTTCTTCAAAAAACAAAACACTGTTTTTCGGACAGAACTTCCAATTAAGTCAATCTGGGAGATTGCTTGTACAACGCAGGGGACTGGGGGGTTTTCTGGGATTTACCCTTGCTGTCAGGGACGGCAGCGAAGGCCTAGTTTCTATTTTCGGATCATTGTGTTCTTTACGGACATCAAGATTGATTTCAATCATTAGAAGAGACGATAACCGGTAGAAAAGACGCTCCTTCTCGGCGTTTATTAGTGCGTATCGTGAATGACAACAACAGACGCGGCTGATATAAAACACGTAAGAAGGCAAAGATAAGACTTATGTACAATACCAGCGAGAATAGGACCGCTCTAAAAGTTCCTGTGAAATTAATTAATGAGTGATCATCCTCAAATATTGCGTAGTTATGCCAACTTCTGCAATTTGCACGGTAAATTTAAATTTTATGGATGGTTTCTTTTTTATGTGTTCTCTGATTATTGTTTATTTGGGGAGATACGTGTATTTTATTGGTTTTGCTAGAGTTGATGTGTTCCTTTCTGTACTTTTGTTGTTGGTGTTGTTTTATCCGGTGTTCTTAGAAAGTCAAGTTTCCCCATTTAAAATAATACATTTCTGAATTGAACCGATAAAAACAGATGAATAAAAATAAATAAATCTAAAATAAATAAATTGTTATTTAATGTGTTTTACAGGTGATTGACAAACATAAGAGAAGAGAAAAAGTAAATGAAGTGGTTAAACTGAAATAATAAAAATACTAAGATGAATTTAAAGACCAAAGCGCTCAGAGAAAAGTTGGTGGGGTTAAGACAATATAATGTCAAGTTAAGATAATAAAGAATGAGAATAATACTACTACTACTGAAAATAATAATAATAATGAAATAATAATATTAAAACAATAAAAACACAAAATAAAGTGCATATTAACATATAGTAAAATTGTAATAGAGCAAAAGAAAGTAAGAAATATTAATCAATAATTAAATGATAGTAAATTAAAAAAAATATGAATCATAAATAACTTTAGAATCAGGATGGATATACCACTATAAAATGTAGTCAATATTTATAAATTGAATTAATAAAATTTATGAAACATTACATAAAAGCCAGATTAATTAAGTTTAGAGTTTAAGTTTAGGTTTTAAAAGGTTCTCCATTTCTGTCTCCTCTCAGATCCTCTGGAAGTTTGTACCAGCGACCCGGAACAGTGGCTGAAAGTAGCATCACCACAAGTTTCTGTTCTGGACGACTGGAAGAAAAGAAGCAGAGAACCCGAAAGGTGGTCCTCGTTCATAAACTGGACTTCTTTGCAGGACTTGACAATATTCTAACCGGCTAGTGATAAAAGCCCCATTAGTGTCTCTGTGCCGCTCAGAAAGAGAAACACTCTGGAAACGTTTTTAGATGATTAGAAATGATTTTGTGTGACACTTCTGGGTCCGAGTCAAAAGATCTTTCCCAGATTTCTTGCTTGGTTGCTTGAATTTAGACCGACTGTGTCGACTTTGAAGGCCAGTTTCTTTCTCGGAGCCTTTATTCCAACAATCATGACCTTTAAAGAACATGTGAAGTAACTCAACCACTAACCAGATGCGGGATGACAGTGATTATTTTATCTAACCCGTCCACATTGCCAATGACTAGATGTTGCAATAAACTTCCTTCCGCTAACATGATAGTTATATTTATGAGACAGTAAGTTTAAGATTTAATCAAAATACATTGGAGTATACTTCCAAGAACCTGCACTTGTTCAACGTTATCTACTTATTTTCGACAGAAGTAATGCTTCTTCTAGTTGAGATAAGAATGTGAGAACTTTTTCCACCTCTGTTAGTACAACAGTATTTATGCCAGACATCCTGACAGCTGCATCAACAATTAGTGGATCTGGAGTTTCCCTTTCCCTGCTAGACTTTCTGTCATTAATGCGTTCAGGTGACAATAGGAAAATCGAGTGTTTATATGTACGTCATGCCTAAGATTATTATCACATATTCAAGGTTCAGAACACGGAAGAGATTCGAGAGGATCCTCTCAGGCTTTAGAGTAAAAACTTTTGAAAATGTATTGATAGAAATATTTACGACAAAAGGCGGGTTAACTAATTAAACACATCAACTAACTGGAGGTCAGTGAACTGCACATTTTCCCATAATTCCACTGGATTTAATTTCAGCCACAGGCTTTTAGCCACAATAATTAAAGAAACATTAAAAAGGGAGCGGGGGAAATCAAAGTTAAGAGCCATTGGCTGTTTTTCAAGCAATAAAATAACCCTTAAGGGTGCGTTGTTCGATATTTCACCTCTGTGGACACATAAATAACAGATTATTTGGATGCTAGAGGAGAAAGAGAAGCGGTCCAGCCAAACTCCGGACCGTTAATCACTGCTAGCAACAATAGCCTCCCTGTTCGGAGCTAAACTAACTCAGCCAGACTCTTATTGAATCAAGCAAATCAGATAAACAGTTGGATAAACAGTTTAAAAGTATGAGCTGGGGCAGTCACGTTTCTCCCACGACAGCTGAAAGAAACATCCCCCCGTTTCTCTCGGGCTGCGTTTTGTTGTGAAACTGACTGTAAAACTTGCCTTAAAAGCTGAAAGATTCGCAATTATCGGGAGTCAAAGTGGCAAAAGTTCGTGTTTTAAGTTAAAGTGAGATGATTACCTTATAGAGGAAGTTGTTAAATCCTGCTCTGAGAGGCGTTGACAACGATCTGTTGAAGCTTTAGCCTAACTTGTACGATTTATAGTCCCACCCTCAGCCCCGGTACCACTCCCCCCGCCCCTCTCTCTCTCCCTGTCTCTCCCTCTATCTCTCTCCCTCTATCTCTCTCCTCTCGCTCTCCCTTCCCTCACTCTCCTCTCCCTCTCTCTCCTTCCCGCTCTCTCCTCTCCCTCTCTCTCTCTCTCCTTCTCTCTCCTCTCTCTCTCTCCTTCTCTCTCCTCTCCCTCTCTCCCCTCTTTCTCTCTCCTCTCTCCCTCTCTCTCTCTCTCCCTCTCTCTCTCCCTTCCCTCCCTCTCCTCTCCCTCTCTCTCCTTCCCTCTCTCCCTCTCTCTCCTCTCCCTCTCTCTCTCTCTCTCCTTCCCTCTCTCCTCTCTCTCTCTCTCTCCTTCCCTCTCTCTCTCTCCTTCCCTCTCTCCTCTCTCTCTCTCTCTCCTCCCTCTCTCTCTCTCTTCCACAGTTTGCTGTTGGATCAGTCTCTCAGTCTGAGAGTCAACATCAGCCTCTAACCCTGATGAATTATTCCCTGCTCATATTCAAACACACACAGGAGGCCTAAGGCTGTAAATTACCTGTGAAATTCAGCTTAATCTTAGATTTGTAAAGTATTGCCCCCTCCCCTCCTCTTTTATTTTTGTGTCCATTTCATTCACCGTGACCCCGAACGATCAAATAAACTAGGTCTACTGTTGCCTAAAAAAAACAAAAACAATCCCTGAATCTTCAAATTAAATGTGAAGTGATATCCAAAATTTATTTTCCTTTTTTTTTTAAAGCTCCCCCTAGTGAGTATCATATGAACTACTAGAGGAAAATAAGACTTTAACTCGATCACCTCAAGTCAGCAAATTTGGACTAAATCGGACCAATGATTATTTATTTAACCAAAACATTATTACCACTGCAAAATAATTCATTTACTTGATTTAAACCCAGAAGAAAAAAAAACAAGTTTCGCAGACTGAAGACTATAAATCATACGTCAGATAGAATATCCATTCATACTGCGGCTGTGATTCAGATTTTTTTTAACCGTCATAGTACACGACAGGTTTCCAGGAATGTGTGAAATCATAAATTAGTTTTTTTTCAATTAGGTTTTCGAGAAGCCCCATCACTACCTCAAACGTTTCCTCTTTCTCAAACTGATGAGTAACTTCCTTAGACTATTGAATAACTTTAACTTCTCAGGCAAACACGAGGAGATGAGATGACACTCTGGTCTCTCGACCTTTCGTTGTATTGATCCATGATGAATCAAATTTTTTAACCTCGCTTTCAATCCAAAACCCTTTTTTGGTGAAAACGAGCAGCACTGACCTCCAACAATGGTCCAAAATGACTGAGGGAACCAGAATCGTTGTTTCCTACACCGAAGACTGACTGATACCATTTTGTTTCTCCATTTTGTTTCGGTTGAATTCCCGATTATGTGCTCAATATTATCTGTATAATCTCCCATCTGGGTCAGGCTGCATTTTTTGTCACACATTATGCAGTGGAGCCAATCGTTGACCTCGCTTGGTCTCAGTGTCACAAGTGTAACAGGAAACATACACCTGACTGAAGCAGAACGTTTGGACCCATATTATCGGCTCGTTCTGCTTCACAGATTCACTCTGGACCTCAGATGACCAATTTCATGATTAATAAAGAAATCATGTTTTTCTTCTTTGCTGTGAATGTTATGGTGGCTTAATTCTACACTTTTATTGGGGGGTCCGACTTAGTTCCATCCAGTTCTATATTGACTGCTCTCTCCTCTCTAGTCTAACTAATCTAGATCGATAGTATATATATATATATTGGGTAATGCACCCCCCATGGTCGATCCCTCCGTTCTACTCACTCATAGCGCCTTCTCCTCCCCCGGACTAAGCTCAGCATCATGGCTTATCGGGCCTTCTGTTCTGCTGCCCCTCATCTGTGGAACGCCCTCCCTGACCATGTGAGGGCTCCACAGACGATTGAGACTTTTAAAAAAGAGCTTAAAACTTTCCTTTTAGGTCATATTTTTATATAATTATTATCATATTTTTTATTGATGCTTTTATCTGCTTTTCTTTCTTTCTTCTTATAGTAGATGATGAAATTAATATTGATTTGCATGTTCAGCATCAGAATACTAGCACCGCCTTCTTTTGGGCGTAACTTATCTTGCAATAAAACATCCTAGATGCTGATCGGACATTCGGCCAAAGGCGACGCCACGTCGGCCCGCGGTGAGACACTGTAAAAACTGAAATGTTTGATGAAGTCAAAAAACACTTCAAGGGGTGATACTCAGTTTAATCAAATATTTAAAAGTTATGCTCAAAAACTCTCAAGTTAATTTAGGTTACCAGTTGATGTAATTACTTTACGTTCATTTTTCTTTTAACAGTGCGTTATTACATCCTAAAAGTATTTTTTTGAAGAGTAAGAGAAATATCAGCTTCTGAAATTCTTCAAATCTCTTTTTAAAAAACATTTTTCACGGACTTACCTTAAAAAAAAAAAAACAGTGAATAAATATTTGTTTACTTTTGTTGCATGGCATTATTTTATTCCTGCAGCGTTTTAGGACAAATACTACACACTGTAAAAAGAGAATTGTTGTTGATTCTAAAAAAAAGAAAAGAAAAAAAGACTTCCACTTGTGACACAATTAACCAAAGCATTTTCAATTCAAATTTTGGACTCAGTGATACGTAATTTAATGACATCGTACAATTGAGAAAAATCAATTGGCCTATGCTCTCGACAGTGTTTTCTCTTTTTTTTTTTTTTAAATTTAACCATTAGAGTATATATATATATATATATATATATATAAGATTTACTTGAGTTGATTCAGTTGGACCACATTTGGATTAAATTGGACAAATGGAAAAGAAATTATGGCTTGAAAATGTTTTGAAATAAAGCTCGCCCTAGTCTCACAATTATTCAACTGAGTTTTCCCAAAATCCATCCAGTTCTTCCTCTCACTAAGGTCCATGGCGACTGCTGCCGACTCTCTATGAGGATTCCATCTTATCCCCGACTGTTGTGGGATAAGATGGAATCTAATCTGAAATAGTAAAAAATCTTTTGACCTCAAAGATCTTCATCGAATGAACATGTGAATGCCTTTTAATGCAAATACATGAGGAAGATGTTGAGATAATTCAGTCTGAACCAAAGTTTTGGACGAATATTGTCATTATCAGCTACGGGGTTATCATTCCAGGGAGCCATGCAAAACTTGCATGTTAAGTGGTATATCTAGTTGAATCTATATTTATGACCATAATGTGACACAAGGGCTTACCACATGTCCTTATTCAGTAAATGTATAAATATTTATATTATTTCTACGATATATAACTAAATAAATTCATCAAATTGTGTCTTGTTCAAGAACGTTCTGTGTGACCCCTAATTCTTCATTTTAATATTTATTACATTTTTTAAAATTGGTTACATAGAAAGCTAATACTTTTTCAAATATTTCTATTTAAAATTATATTCTTATGTACATAAAGATCATAATGTTAGAGACAGAAGGAACAATGTCAGCTATAGGATGACGCGGTTGCTGCCATCTAGTGGTTGAACGGTAAACTGTACAACACTGTTATTTCTTCTATTTTTAAAAATTCAAATCATAAAACCTTAAAATCTTTTTTAAGCCCAACTGCTTAAACTCATCGCTGCATTTTCATTGAACAAACAAAATATAAGAAGTGCCATCTCTCAACAACCTCAGTGTTTCTCTATATATTGGTTTACGGCACCAAACTACAAGTGTAGTTTGTTCCCGAGCTGCACAGTTTTTGTTTCACTCTGTTTAAAAGACATAACTGGAAAAACAACAAATGTTTTCAACCTAAATCAAATCCCCTCGCCGAAGCCTAAGTTTGAGGCATGCTGTGCATTCCCACCTCCCAAAGCAATACATTAAATTATGAAGACTGCAGTATAAATAATTGATTAAAATGAAAATATTGTACAATATTTCGATTTTAGTATATAAAAGACCCATTATGTGTTCTTTTGTCGTTTTTTTTTATTTCCATTTATTGAGTTTTAAACCCTGTTTTCTGTTATTGTGTCTATTATCCGGTGTTTTTCTATCTTTACTGAAGCATTTCATCAGCAGTGGAGTCTATCTACATTCTGTGCAATGTATCTGACCAGGGAGATTGTTGTCTTTGTCTTTGTTGATTCCATCGGACTTGTGTGAATGATGTTGAGCAGAGGACAGTAACTCTTGGCCGAATGCACTGCCTTGAGTGACAAATTTGCCTATTTTTGAAATCACATCAAGGATGGAATGGAGACTCTGGGATTGCATTTTCTTTCTTTGTTAAAAGTTATACAATAAAAACAAAAATCTTTCATTCGTTCTTTATTTATTTCTTTCCTTTTGTGCCAATCTATTGATGAAATGTTTTACTGCACTTGTTCTTCTTTTTTCAATTATTAGTAATTAACGAATATAAATAAAAAAGTTAAAGCTGCAAGCAGTGTTGATTGGTTCCTCGCACCTGGGCACCCATCAGGCCATGTGCCAACTTGAATTGGGTTAATCATTCATACCTTAAACTTCCTGCATAAGGAAACCACAAGATTCATTTGAATTTTCACAATTTTCAAATGATTTTGTTTCATTCTTACTTAAAGGTCTTAGTCTCTATTCAGAGAGAGATTGGAGGTGTGCTTTTTAAGTTATTCATAGCGATAGCACTTTGAGATTTGATCCAAATGTAAAGTGCATTATAAATTAAATGTATTATTATTATTATTATTATTATATTGTCACTGTCCCCTTTGTTGTTCCAATAAAGTTGTTTAAAAAACATGTAGGTCCTCTGAGAAACGCCTGTTTGTCAGAGGAACTTCCGGTGTAGAAAGGGGCGGGACAAAACATGAGAGGAGGGTTATGGTGCCGCCATCATGGCGGGACGCATGAAAATTATGAACGGTTTGATTTGTAGAAGTGCTAAATGTATTGCTTTCACGGCGATACTTATGTCTCTACCTACAATGTCATACCAGGATACAGGTAAGAAGCGGCCTAACGAAGCCCAAATAGACAGACACGAGTAATTATTATGATACGTTTTTTAAACGCGTATCGTTGGCTAACTCGTGCTAGCTTGTGTTTGAAAATGTTATAGAAGTTAATTAGTGATTATTCATTGTGCCATTTGTTCTCATATTCTAGCCAATGCCTGGCTGCATTTGATTTAAACCCGTAAGCAGGAGTAATTTGAATTAATATATCAATTAGATTTCCGTCATAGGTTCTGATAGAGCACATCTGTTTCCAATCCTGCGTCACACAGACTTGTTTCATCCGGCTGAAGCTCAATGTTATGACAAGAGGGATATTACCACCAAATACCATCCACCTCTACAATGTAACTCATGAAAAACTAAAAAAGAAAACAACTTTTATTTATATTTATTGTTTTTAAGGTCTTATTGTTTAGACCTGAATAAATTAATTGTCATTGACTAGTACAACCTCCATTACATTAGTAAAAAGAAAGTTTACATATCCTATATTAAATGTTAAAAGATACCAGTCTAGATATGACCACAACCCCTCCCCGAAATTGAACGATAGAGAGTAGAAGACATGTCTTATGGTGACTGAGGGGTGAGAAGATGACCAGCCACACTCACCCTAAAATCCCCTTTCCTTGGAAATCTTAAAAAAAAAGTTTTTAAAAGGCAAAACTACTTAACAAAGCTTATTTATGTTTAAAGGATGGTTAAGCTTGAATGAATAATTTGTACCTTATGACTTAGACAAAGTCTGAGAAACCAGATTGTCAATGTAATATGTTTTCTTACATGTCTGTGCTTCTCAAACGCAGGTAGCAAATATCCAATAACTGACCTTCAAGATGGGGAAACATACGTCATGTCAGGTTCCAACAGGTTCTGTTACAAGAACTTGATAGTTCCAACCTGGAGGCAGACGTGGACAAGAATTCACGTAAGTTACATGAATGGTGCCGCTGATAATTATTGATAACTAGTCCTGTACTGTGAGCGGGAGTATTCACCCAAAACGCCCCCAATCTCCTGCATTGGAGAAGCAAATCCCCCTGATTGGTTTCCTCAAATTAAATTTGTAGTTACATTAAAAAAAACAATGTTTTTTTAACCAAGCTCCCCCAGTGAATAAATTATGAAGTAATTTATGCAAGATAGATCTCTTTGAGGCAATTCATATGCACCATTCTTGGACTAAATGGGACCGGCGGTAGAGAAATCAATTGTCCGAAAACATTTTGAGATAAAGCTCCCCTTAGTAGTGGAATTTTGCAAATAACCTTTCCAAAAATCAACCCAGTTCTTCCTCGCACAAAGTTCTGTAGGGAGATAGAATTTGAATACGATCAGTGAAATCGTTTTTGAGTTACTGCATTAACAAGAAGGACTTGCAGCAGACATGGCGGCAATAAAAATTCCATAATATAACCGACTTTTCGAGGATATAGCTGTGATGGTGGGGCGGCTGTCGCTCAGTGGGTAGAGCGTCTTCCCCACAACACCCATTTCTCCCTCAGGGATGGAGGTGGGCTGGAGATTATTATTACTTTATGATGTTGAAATATGAATAATCATGATGATGATAACTGATAATAACTTCTCTGCCAGGTCAAAGTATGGAGTTCAAATGTGTTCAAGTTGGAGACTGTGGAGGGTGAGGAGGAGCTGCAGGAGATGGACCATTTCAGCGTCTGGGGCTTCATTCAGGGCTTTGTACAGAACATGATACGGGAGCAACACAATGAAACCACCATTAACGTCAGTCTGTTCAACAAGAAGATGTGCTTCAAGGTGGATCCCTCCGACAGCACTGAGTTCATCATCAAGCCCCTTCGAAGTAAGACGGATATTAAATTAACATAAATAATTTAGAAAAGGCATATAACGCATGGCTGATATAATGTTCATTTTTTCAATGCAGAGTTCGATATCTATCTGTTTTTGGTCTTCCTGGTTGGAGCGTTGTTGTTCATATTTGCAGACTCACTCAGCAGGTAATTGGCCCTCTTCTGTACTATTGACTGGATAAAACACAAACATGGTATTTTACTGTATTCACCATTTTCCCTCTTTCAGGAGTCAAGTTTTCTTCTACTCTGCTGGTATGAGCACTGGCTTGATCGCCTCGCTCATCATCCTATTTTTCATTTTATATCGCTTTATGCCAAAGGTAAGGAATTATAATGTCCCCAAATGTCCATGATTTTCCACGTGAAATCAAATTCCTGTCACACAGTCAATCAATATTACTATTACTATAATATATCTATGTGTTTACCTCTCCTGCAGAAAAGCCCTTTTTATGTATTGCTTGTTGGTGGCTGGTCGTTTTCAATTTACGCCATCCAGCTGGTCTACAGGAACCTCGGCATCATTCTGAAAGAACACTGGCATGTGGCATTAGGTACTCACTCATTATTCACCACCAAGCAAATAGAAAGTCATGTGTGACGTTTTTTAGTCCAAAAACAGAGTCACAGAACATGACATAAAAACAGCAGTGCATTATTTTTCCTAAAAATCTGAACAAGATGGGGACTTCATTTGAAGTGGAAATAAAATAAAAAGGCACAACTCATTCCCCAAGTCTCCAGATTCCTTGAGGTCCAAACTGCTTTGAATAGATGTTATTTGCACAATTTTGAAGCAGAAATCTTCCATTTAGCCGCTATGCTAAAATTATTAGCATGCATCCATTCTGAGGTTGGTGAACAAGTTCAAACACGCATACAGCCCACCTCAGAATTATTGGTATACTGAATTATTCAGTATACACAATTCAATCTGCTTCACGTTGAGCTTTGAAATCACCCATGGCCAAAATGTATTTTAAAGATATTTCTAAGGAAATACGGACTTAACAAATGACAGATGTTCCCGTTAGATGACAGGATTTTAAAGATATTTCTAACACTGACTCACCAAATGACAGATGTTCCCGTTAGATGACAGGATTTTAAAGATATTTCTAACACTGACTCACCAAATGACTGATGTTCCAGGTAGATGACAGGATTTTAAAGATATTTCTAACACTGACTCACCAAATGACTGATGTTCCAGGTAGATGACAGGATTTTAAAGATATTTCTAACACTGACTCACCAAATGACTGATGTTCCAGGTAGATGACAGGATTTTAAAGATATTTGCAAATGATTTGTCACATTCCTCATTCGTACTTCATTCTCAGCAGCCCTGCACTGCGTCATTTCCTAAACACGGCTTAGCAAGTTCTTCTGCTTTTGTCAGGTTACTCAGCCATTGTGGGATTCATCAGTTTTGCTGTGTGCTACCGGTACGGGCCTCTGGTGGATCAGAAGAGCGTCAACATCTTATCCTGGACGCTGCAGCTGTTTGGCCTCCTTCTCGTTTACTTAGGGATTCAAATACAGGAAGTTGCCTTCGCCACCATCGTTGCAGCTTTTTTGACCAAAAATCTGGAGTATCCAGTTTATGCGGTGGTTGCTGCATGGAGGTGAGTTTTTAAAAATGCTGACACAAGGTGGCGTAAGAGAGCTGTTCTTTATCAGACTGAAAGCCAACTTTGAAGCAGAGTATACTCATGTTGTTGTAAAAGCCTGCCACCTGTCTCATCTTGAATCTATGGATATTTATATACGAGTCCCTTGTTCTTTGGGAAGTCTGTTTGTTTCCCCACATCCAAGCTAAAGTGTACGGAAAACACTAGATTACGAAAAATAAGATAAAATTTCGGAGTTAAATTTCTATTTTCCCTTTAGAACATTTACGTTTTTTATGGTCATTTATCCTTCTCCGTCTGTCAAATTTGCAGGAAAATCAAATTGTACGTTCATTGGAAGCCGGAGCCGCGCCGCCTGTTGACCGAGGAGGAGTATCAGAAGGAAGGGGAGGAAGAGACGCGGCGAGCGCTGGAGGAGATGAGGAAGTACTGCAACAGCCCAGAGTTCAGCCCGTGGAAGACGGTCTCCAGGCTTCAGTCTCCGAAAAGGTCAGTCGACAACCTGTTCCTAAGTTTTTATCATTTATGAAGCAGGTTCTGTCTTTAAAAGATGACTTCAGCGCAGTTCAAGCTGTGATCCAACAAATATAGGAAGATACTCTTGAATCTCATGTGAACTTGTATGTGAGGACTGGGGGAAAATATTATCCTTTATTATTAAGGAATTCCTGTGGTCAGGTAACGGGGGTGAGGAAGGAGATTCAGGAGACTTCCTGTTTGATAATGAAGCATCGCTTCTTCTTCGGGCTGTTTCCTGTAGGGGGCGCCACAGCAACTCATCTGTTTCCATCTTCTCCTGTTCTGTATGGCGTTTCAGAGGGCGGGCAACAAAGACGCTCACTACCTGATTGGAAACAGTCCCTCCAAGTCTGTCATTGGCTGCATTTCTGACACATTGTATACAACTGTGCCAACTTGAACGAGTGTAGAAGCAGATTTGAGCGAGTGCAGAGAGCACATACTGTGAGCAAGAGAAACACAGAGAGAGAGTTTTAGCTGTGCCCCGAGATCTGAACAGGTGATTAAATTAAAGCAAGAAATGTTATTACGGTGGAGATAGATTTTTCTGTGCACAAGAATTCAAACTCTGTGCTCAAAATGAGAAGCTGCGCGCTCACAACTGTGGCACGAATATAAGATCAAAGTACTCGTCATCTCTCTGTCACACCGACCAACTGAATGTCCTCTTTCACCACATCCAGAAACCTCTTCTTTGGTCTTACCCTTCTCCCTGCCTGCAGCCCCATCTCCAGCATCCTTCTACCAGTTGTCCCTCCCCTTCATACCTGCTGCTGCTCTTCTGTCACAGATAACTCCTCACACTCTTCTAGATTCCACTACTCTTTCCAGCTGCGTTCTGTAGCTGCTGCAGCGCTGAACATCAGCCTTGTTCCTCCCCTCTTACTCTCCAAGGTAGTGTGGAACAATCTAGTGAAAAACTCCTCTGCCCTCCCTCTCAGACATCCCCACACCTCCACCAGTATGTCCTTGAACACTTTTGTCGGTGAACTACCTTTTCATTCTTCATCCTCTTCAAAACTGCTCCCACTTCATCCTTGCTAATCCTTAGAACGTCCTGATTTAAAAGTGTCCCAACGTCCACCCTCTTCCTTCTCATTTCCTTCTGCTTGAAGTATTTGATAGCGAACCATTGAGAAGAATTGTGGTTTGCTCCCTATGAGGTCGTCCTCATGTTTTACTGCATAACAGCTCAACACCGAATCAATGTTGAAAATGAGTCAGAAAGAGATGACAACCCAGATCTGGCTGGTTTTTGCCAAAATACTGACTCACCAAATGTTGGACGTTCCAGGTAGATCACAGCTGGGTTGATACTGTAATCAGCTGAAATCCCTCCACTCCCACACACAGGTGATCTCCAGATAATAAATCATGAGACGCACGAAGCCGAGCGATGATTCAGGTGTGTTCCGTTAATGCGGGTGAATGTTTATACAAACTTTTATTACATTTAAGAGGTGTTTTTCACTCTGTAATTTAAGGGTTTTCTGTGTTGTTGTGCACGTATCACTTTGATTCATTATTTGCATATCAGTAAAAAAAAAAAAAATACACTTCCCAGTTATGCTTTCTAAAGATGCTGTATTATTATTTTCAATAAATTAATAGACGCATAATCTATGATTTACAAAAACTCCAATTGCACCATTTTATTGCAGCTAAACCCAATAACCAAACGGAACAATATCATTTATTAGTTTGACACACATCAACGTTACTTAGTGATCGTTCCGTCATTCCCATACTCCAGTTTCTACTTATAAATTGCATTATTACACCGACCATGAAGGGATCGACTATTTCCTGTGAGCTCTGTTTGCTCATTTCTGAGGGTACACCAAAATATTCAAAAAATCCAATTGTACAAGACGAATATAAATCCTGATGTCATAATTAATCCTGTCTTTTGTTAATCCACAGATTTGCTGACTTTGTGGAAGGATCCCCTCACTTGATGTCAAACGAGGTTTCTGTTCACATGCATGAATATGGCCTCGGTGGATCCTTCTTTGAGGATGAGTTTTTTGACACCGACGATGAGGACGATGAAGCAGAGGACTGTATTAAGCCGCTGATGAGAGACGGGGACGGTTGATTGGCTTTCAGGAAGGTGGCCGGAGAACGCCTCTGTGCTCAGACTGACTGTGGACCTCCAGTCTCTGGTGTTCCACCAAAAACATCAGAGACTGTCAGAGGCAGAACATTGAGCATGGATCTGCTCTCAGCATCACACCTGGTGTTACGCGTTTGAACTTTTAATGTGCGTTTGTTTTTTGTGTCGTCTTTATTCCTCTTTGTAGAAGGTTTTTATATTCATTTTCAAAACATGTTTTCACAGCCCTTTGGCTCTAAATGGAGATCCAGAACCCGACCCGATGGCTCGTGGAGGGCAGGAGTGTGATGTGGTTGTAGTCATTATTACTGGTATTACAGGTCTGTTTGGAGAGGGAAGTTTGTATTTCAGACTGTTCATTTTAAAAGACATGTCATGGAACGTGTCCCACAGTATTTTGAATTAAAAATGAGTTTTTGTGCTTTGATGTAAATTTGCATCATTGAATATGATGAGTGTGACTCTAACTGTACTTAACCTGGCCTACGCCCACCCAGGTGAGTGAAATATGCATAATTTAGTAAAATATGACAAGTTAGATATTGAGATTCATATGCACCATGAATATGAGTGAAATAACTCTAAAGAGTTAAAAAAAATGATTTATCAAAATAGTGATAGATCTCCACGAGTCGATTCGTATCCACCAAATTGAAACTAAATCAGTCCAACGGTTGGGTAATTTTGGGAAATAAAGCTCCCCCTAGTGTCAGAGTTTATAAACCCAACTTGTCCCTAAATCAATCCAGTTCTTCCTTGCACTAAAGTCTATGTAGGTATAAAATTACAAAGTGAATTATGGAACAGTTTTGTCGTTTCCATGGTTCTCAATTTACGGGAAACAAATATTGCACTGCCTTGTACTACCTGAATTTAAAAATGGTCTCGCTATAAAGTTGATCTCCATCTCATACCAGATGATACGGGAGGCCCCCAAGACAATTTGAGTTTCAGAAACATGCTTCGAGGGAAATCTAAACGGGTTGTACTTAAACTCCCATCAAGGTCCACTGACTGAAAGGGGAACTGGGGAAAAACTGGCATGTAACCAAATTTGCTGTATATTAAAATCAGGTAGTGCTGAGTTTCCTTTGAGCAAAATGGGGAGGGGGGGGCAACAAACTGTCCCCCACTCTTTCGATGACATTCCATGCATGAAAGTCCTGGCTTTACATTAACATCTGGGAACATCCCAAAAAAAAAACAAATGATTACTCATCATTTATAATGCCGCTCCTACTGCTACCATTATTTGCATGTTTTGCCACAATCAGCTTTGCATAGCTGTGTCATCATCGGTAGTGCAGCATTTCCTGGGGATTACTTCCCCAAAACATAAAGCAGCGACTATGAAACATGACCGCAGAGCCGGCAGTACGAGGGGAAAATCCCTCTAGATTTATGAGTTTGGTTCATGTTTGCGTCGGGAGTTCCCCACAGCTCACAGACAAGACTCACATTTGGTTCTTCCCAACACCCACACAAATATGGGTTTTAGATTTTCTATTGGATGCATCCAGATGATAGAACAACCATGTGCAAACGCTCACTGCTGTTTATATAAGCAGGGAATCACATCCAATCCATTTTTTAAAAACGAACAGTACAAGAAATGATTACAGCGCCCTATAGAATTATTGGAACTCTATAAAAGAAATCAGATGCAAAAAATGTCTCTGTTGAGACACATTTAAATTATTCACACAGCTATAACCTTTTTAATTACATAGCAAGATTGCTAAATAATTACAATAATTATTTTTCTTAATATCGGACAAATATTTTAAGCGTGTGTCACAATTATTGACACCCCTAGGAAACCCTGGGATCAAAATGTAACGTCAAACATCTTCTCAGGCCTGATTCTCTCTGAGGTTCTTCACCATGATGAAGACCAGAGAACACAGCAATGAGGAGCAAAGAAAAGTTGTAGAGCTGCACAAATCTGACAATGGAGACAAGAACATCTCTCAGCAGTTCAAAATGTCAGTTTGAATAGTTAGATCAATGATGAAGAAGTTTAAAGAGACTGGAGATGTTAGACATCCACCTGGAAGAGGATGGATTTCTGCAAATTGACCCCAGGCACTGTGAGGAGGATGGTTGGACTGGCTAAAGACTCTCAAAGGATAACAGCTAGAGATGTCAGGGACAGAAAGTCTCCCTAACCACCATCGGATGGCCCCGACACCAACACCAGCTGTTTGGGAGGGTAGCAAGAAAAAAGCCTCTGCTGTCGTTCACACACAAGCTAACGCTCATAGAGAAAAGACCCTCATACCCACTGTGAAGTCTAGTGGTGGATATCTGATGCTGTTTCTCTTCCAAAGGTTCTGGACATCTTGTTAAAGACATGGTTCCATGGACTCCATCAAACACCAGCAGATACTGGATGAAGAACTAAAAGCCTGTCATGAACCTTAAAGCGGGCCGTGGTTGGACCTTCCAGCAGAACAATGTTCTGAAACTCACCACAACATCAACCAAAGAATGGTTCTAAAGTCACACAATAAAGGTGAGAACATCTGTGGGATGTGCTACAGAGGAGAGTCACCAAGCGTCAACCTCAAAAATTCAAAAGAAAGTGTTGGCGAGTTTCTGCTGGGTTACAATAATTAAGGCACACGCTTTTGAGAAAAATGTGTTTTGTACAGACAAAGACATTTTGCATTTCAATTTTGTCAAGGGTGCCAACAATTCTGAAAGGGTGCTGTGTGTGCATCATAGTAAAACAGAGACTTCAATGTTTGCTCTAGGCGTGTCATCGCATGCTGCATGAAAGTACTTCAGGGTAAATCTTGTTTTTTTTACTTCTTTTTTTTCAAAAAGCACTGTTAAATGTTAAAAGTCACATTACAGCATTCACCAAACTGCTGCAATGAATTCACATTTATATCAACAACCAAACGGTTTTACAGACATTACACAATTGAAACAGAGAAGAGACCTCAGAGACGGACGGGGGTTGGATTTTTACAAATAATAATAATAATAATAACACGTGAGAGCAGGCTAACTTAATTATGCTGATTCATGGAGATGAACTCCAAAGAGTTTGGCTTTTGATTAGGAGTGTCAACAACAACAAAAATGTACTTTCATGAAACAACAAGTGGTGCATGTTCATTTTCCACGCAGCAAAAACTGAAAATTTCATATATTACTCCACACAGTCTCTACAGTTGATAAATCAAACTGGTTTCCTCTCCTCAAACTGTAAGCATAAAAATTAAAATACAACAACAGGTCCAGTGTTGAGGGTTTAAAATAATCCAGTGTTCAGTCAGTATTTGTTGATCCCAAATATCCGTACTCCGTGAAACTGAGGCAACTTTGGGAGGAGGACACTGAGCAGAGAACTTGTGTTGATGAGGAAATGTGTGGGATCGTATTTTGTGTAGAAACTTGCAAGAATGTACCTGCAGAGCGAGAGAGAGCGAGAGAGAGAGCGAGAGTGAGCGAGAGAGTGAGAGAGAGGTGTCAATGTGGTATCACCACATCCTGATCAATGTTTACATCTAGTTCAAACACTAGAAACACAACACTTGATGTCAAATATGTAATCCGACAGTAAATAAACAATCTTTCAAACTGAAAAATAGAGTTAAGAATAAAAATTTATAGACAAATTTGCGAAATGTTGCTTAAGTCGAAGAAAAAATATTTAATCACAAAATCTCCTGTGACGAATCTTTATACCGCGAGTTATACCACCATCTTTTCTTGAGGTCCAACTGACATGTAGACAATAGTTCCTTCCTTCCTCAAATAATGATAATAATAGTGGAGATCATTTATTTCCATCTTCCCCTTGTCGTCCGCAGCTTCCTCTTCATAAATCCATCATAAAATTCTCTTGTCCGGTTCCAGATCCACTTTATTCGTGGAGAGATGTTGGGTAACAGGCTACATAGCCCCAAATATTTTAAGCAAATCAGTTAATTATTGACAGAGTTATAACAAAAAAAAGAAAAGAAAAGTAGCCTCTCTCGCAACGGTTCTGAAAACTTTAGTTCACCATCTCTGCCAGAACCTCCTTCTGGGTAAACTCTCATGGAAATCCATCCTTTAGTTTTTTCGTACTCTTGTTAACAAACAGATGGACAAATCAAAGTGGAAACATAACCTCCTTAGCAGAGGTAGAAATATAACAAAATGTAAAAACATACTTACAGAATGATTGGTGAAATAGTGAGGAATTTGCGTGAAGATGTGAACTGGACCCCATAGTCCATCTGCTCCCAGTGTGTGAGGAGACGAGCTTTGCCTTGGTCCGGTGTCTCAAAGGGCGTGCCCTTCACGGTGTGTAGGAACAGGTACATCACCTGCAGGGGATACAGTCACACAGGAGAGACACGGCTAGCGTTAGCCACAAGGACAGACGGGTTCCAATGGATCGATTGTCTGTTTGAAACAACAGCTAAGAGGATGTTTACTCGAACCCTAATCATCAACAACCGCAAAGAGGTGGTGCTTCTGTGCAGATACACCACCCTAATGATATGTAGATGCATCATTTGCAGTTGAACAGAAAAAAACCTTAATTCTCAGGTTTTCTTAAAATGAGTGGAGTATATATATATAAATATTAAACAATAAGAAACTTTTAATTTAATGTGCCACTTTTTTAAGGTTAAAAACAACTGCAATATTTTTTATTATAATGGGAGGAACATAAAAAATAGGTGGCAATACTGATAAAATCCTCTTTAGGACAATGCTGAGGCGCTATTACAGAAACCTGACTTTACATCAGCATCGGTGGGAGCAGATAAAGACGGTATTATCATTCTTGGTTGAACTATTGTTAAAGAGCATCATTAATGTAGGAACAACGTTAATAAGTACATTTGTCAACAAATGGCATCTTTCCTCAGTCCTTTACAACATTACCCACTATGGTTTTTAAAAAAAAAACGACAACAGACATTACAGAGGATCATTTCAACCAACCAGGTTGTGGATGACGTTGGTGAGTGTCCAGACGAGCGGCACGGTGAAGAAAGGAATGCTGAGCAGGACGATGTGCAAGGCCACAGTCAGCAGGAAGTAGGTGAGCCATATTCCTCTGCTGTTCATGACCCTCGTGTTGGGGTTCACCTCGCTGTGAGCTACTCCCACATTCATCCTGAAGACAAATGACATAAAATGTAAGACACCTCACAGATAACTCCTGAGACTCTTCTCCACCCACTCCACCATGCCAGCACTCACTTCTTTTCCCACTCTCTTCCACACTCCCTGTTGCACACTTCTCCTTGCAGCCTCACCGTTCCACCTAGCTCCCTTTCGTTTATTTACGTGCACGATTTCTGTCTTGCTGCTACTGACCTTATTTCCTCTTCTCTCCAGTGCATACATCCGACTCTTCAGGTTTTCCTCCACCTGCTCCCTGCTCTCACTACAGATGACAATGTCATCCACCAACATCATAGTATGTCTGTCTGTCTGTCTACCTGTCCATCACACTAGCAAACAAGAAGGGACTCAGTGCTGATCCTTGGTGCAGTCCCACCTCCACCTTGAACACAACTGTCACTCCTACTGCACGCCTCACCACTGTCACACATATCCTGTACCACTCAACAATACTTCTCTGTCACTCCAGCATTCCTCATGCAATCCCACTATTCCTCCCTCGCCACTCGGTTGTACGCTTTCTGTAAATCCACTAAAACACGATGCAACAGCTTCTTACCTTCTGGCCACTGAACGTCTTCGTCAGTATTCTAAAAGCAAAGATCTCATCTGGAAGTTCTCTGTCTTGGCATGAAACCGTATTAGTGCTAACACATAGACGGCCTTTTCATAACTTAGCTCCCACTACACTTTCCCAGATCTTCATTGAGCGGCTAATCAGCTTTTGTAGTTGTTGCAGCTCTGCACATTTCCCTTGTTCTTGCAAATCAGCACCAGTTCGCTTTTCATCACTTCTTCAAGCTTCCTCACACTCTATAAAATCATGCTGGACAAAAGTAATAAGGGAATATAATTTGTCTTTTGCTCCTACATAAAAAGGAGCAAATATACAAATTGTTTATTATCAGTATATCAACAAACTTCATAAGTAAATGCGAAAACAACAGTGGGGCATCTGTCATTTGAGATAATAAACGATTGATCTGAGGAAAACTGCATCTTCATTTAACTACAGGAATAGACTCCGCCCTGCCGTCTAGTTCTGCATAAGTAAAACGAGCGTCCTCTTCTCACAAGACTACGCTACGTCACTCGGCTAATGTTACACCCAGCATCAACATTCAGACATTAACCATTTAAATGAATATATTAAGAGTCACAACAAACACCAAAAGTATCATATTCTAAATTAATGTCCCAGTAATCATTCACAATGCCTCAGGCAAACAATGTAAAATTATAGTCATATAAAGTTCGCTAGCTAGCTAGCAACTGCTAGCTACAGGTTACCATGCTAACACTATTTCAAAGTTGCGTTTATAAAAATGTATCTTTTAAACATATGAGATAGTAATGAAAGGTCAGAAACCTTTGATGAATAGTTATAAAACGGCCCTGATTGTGCTATATGTTGAAGCCTAAAACTACAAATTTGGTCGGAGCAAACTTTACCTTCCTGTGTTGTCGTAGCTCACCAGGAAATGCCTTGTTTTACTTTAACCCCGCCCGTTCCGGTCTGGTCTGCTTCGTCTCTGCACAGGAGGACATCCATCAAAATCCTGCTTCTGTTCCAGTCCCATCAAGGACAGGTTTGCAGTTGAAAGAGGGAGGGGAGGACTGCTGATGGGTGTAAAAGTGAGGGGTGACTGCAGACGTGTGTGGAGGTGAGGGGTAACTGCAGACAGATGCACAGGTGAGGGGTGACTGCAGGCAGATGTACAGGTGAGGGGTGACTGCAGGCAGATGTACAGGTGAGAGGTGACTGCAGGCAGGTGTACAGGTGAGAGGTGACTGCAGGCAGGACTAAAGGTGAGGGGTGACTGCAGGCAGGAGTAGAGGTGAGGGGTGACTGCAGGCAGGTGTACAGGTGAGGGGTGACTGCAGGCAGGAGTAGAGGTGAGGGGTGACTGCAGGCAGGAGTAGAGGTGAGGGGTGACTGCAGGCAGGTGTACAGGTGAGGGGTGACTGCAGGCAGGAGTAGAGGTGAGGGGTGACTGCAGGCAGGAGTAGAAGTGAGGGGTGACTGCAGGCAGGAGTAGAGGTGAGGGGTGACTGCAGGCAGGAGTAGAGGTGAGGGGTGATTGCAGGCAGGAGTAGAGGTGAGAGGTGACTGCAGGCAGGAGTAGAGGTGAGGGGTGACTGCAGGCAGGTGTACAGGTGAGAGGTGACTGCAGGCTGGTGTACAGGTGAGAGGTGACTGCAGACGAGTGTGGAGGTGAGGGGTAACTGCAGACAGATGCACAGGTGAGGGGTGACTGCAGGCAGGTGTACAGGTGAGAGGTGACTGCAGGCAGGAGTAGAGGTGAGGGGTGACTGCAGGCAGGAGTAGAAGTGAGAGGTGACTGCAGGCTGGTGTACAGGTGAGAGGTAACTGCAGACGTGTGTGGAGGTGAGGGGTAACTGCAGACAGATGCACAGGTGAGGGGTGACTGCAGGCAGGTGTACAGGTGAGAGGTGACTGCAGGCAGGAGTAGAGGTGAGGGGTGACTGCAGGCAGGAGTAGAAGTGAGGGGTGACTGCAGGCAGGAGTAGAGGTGAGGGGTGACTGCAGGCAGGAGTAGAGGTGAGGGGTGACTGCAGGCAGGAGTAGCGGTGAGGGGTGATTGCAGGCAGGAGTAGAGGTGAGAGGTGAGAGGTGACTGCAGGCAGGTGTAGAGGTGAGGGGTGACTGCGGATGGATCAACAGCTTGACTGCAGAGAGTTGTTCAGTTGACAGGTCAGGGATGTCAGTAGATGGGTGTAAAGGGTGAGGAAGGGATGGCTGCAAATGAGTCCACAAGTGACGGGGGGGGGGGGGCTGCCAACAGATGTATGGTAATACAGGTAAACAAGGCTCAGACAGAAGATTCATCAGAAGAAAGCTCAGAACATAAAGACCAAACCCTAAAAGACCAGATCATAAATGTAATAATAACCATAATTGTTTTAATAACACCTCGCCAAGCAGAAATAAAAAAACATTTCTTGTCATTTACAAAATAAACCTGTATCCACCGTATTCAGGAGCCTTGATTTAAGGTCATTTATCAACTGCTCTGGTCTTAAATTAACATTGATAATCCTTAAATTTTTATCAAGCATCCTCATGATGTCTGAACTTTTCTCACACTTATCCAAACAGAGCCGTTATTGATACACAGTCTGACTCGGTGTATCGTGTGGACCTCCCTGCATGCATCAACCACCCGCAAACAAACTCTGTGCAGTAATAGCGTTCATGCAAATCAGCTTTTCACGCCGTCCACATAATATCAATCCTGGACGCAGCAAAGTTATCCATCGCCGGTCCGCCTGCATGCTCCCGCCCCCATAGAACTTTATTCAGTCATCTACCTCACCAAATAACCAATACTACCACACACACACACACACACACACACACACACACACATTTGAATACAAAACAGAGGAAATGCAACATGTAAATACAAGGATCATTGGAACCATCAAGTCGTGTGACGGTTCTGTTGTGTAGGTGTCCAAACTTAGGAGAGCATAAATCCCACTAGTTTGTTGGATATGGCGGCGGGGTTGTTTGCTTCAGTCACAAGGGGCAATAGTGAGTGTGGTTCAAGGAAGAGAGAGAGTCACAACACAGAAGATTCAAGATCGAAAAGCTCATATGATCAATCTTTATCCTGACATCAGCATTTTGTTACTACCTGGAACTACTTCACCACAGCTGCAGAAGATTGAAAACAACTGTCATGACTTCCTTTAACCTGAATGGTTGAGCTTCCTGATATTTCCTTATGGGGAAACTTTTTCTGTAATTTCTGCGCAACAGTAGGCGAAGCGTTGGATGAGCAGGTCCGAACGAGACTTCTGATCTAATCCCTTTCCCGAAAGAGAGTGATCTCACATGTTTTCGGATCATCATTTCTCAACGGATGGTCGGATTTAGTCCAAATTTGGTCCATATGAATCGACTCAAGTAGATCTTTTATGTATATATATATTTTTTAACTTTTTGTGGTAAATAGTTTCTTGTTCATAACTTCCAATCCATCAGTCCAGCTGTGTCTGAATTTAGTTCCTATGAATTGTTTTATACCTGAGCTCAGAAAAACTATTTAACTGTATTTAACTGACTTCATACAAACAGTTAGGTTGAGTCACTGTTGACAGTATGAGACATTAATGAGTCACATTTAATGTGAGGAGCTATACCAGGGGGTTTGCCTGTACAACACAGGGGATTGGGGGCTTTTCAAGGATATACACTTGTTGTCAATGGGGCCTAGTTCTTAATAAGTCTCTCATAGAGCAAACTTCCTCCATGAGTAATCGGTACCTGTGCAGCGGACTCACCGCTGCTTTCTCTTCCCCTTGAAATACGACACCTTTCTTTTATTTGCCTCTGCAGGATCAGCATTACGTCAGCAGGGAACGCTGGAGAACACACGTGTTGAAGTAAACACAAAAACAAGAGGGAAGTGTACAGGAAGTTGTGCGTCTCCGAAGAGGGGCAGGAATCTTTCAGGAAAGCACAGCTTCCTTCTTGTCCAGTTTTTTTTGGATTATTTGGCATTCATTCAAAAGAAAGAGGAGCCGTCAATGAAGGGAATTTACGAGCTTTACTGAAGGAGAACACGTCGATGGTGATCGTCACCACAAAAGAAGACACATTATTAGGAACATTGTATTCTGTGTACTTCAAAATAGATAGAAAGAAAACATGCATTGATTCCAATAAATATATATATATATTTATATATATATATATATATAAATACAATAAATATGATTTGAATAAATATATCTGAATTCCATTGGAAGTACATTTGTTACAGGATTGGACCATCAGCCTCTGAGGGCCGTACTACAGACTTTTTGATCAATGTGATCAGAGTGCGTGTCGGCGACACGCCGCAACATCTCATGTTCTACATGCATGTGTGGGCCGAGCCCCCCGTGTGGTTAGCCGGATCCCCCACAGCAAAGACGCGAGCGGTGAGGATGGAGAAGGAGAAGAGTCTCTCCAGGACGTGGCTGCAGACGTGATCCTGCTCCCAGCGAAGGATGGGTTCCATCTCTTCGTCACTGATGGGCTGTAAAATCAGACAAACGAAAGAAGAATGTGAATCTTTTGGTCTGAACTGTTTCGATAAATCACGACCTGGAGGGCCAACAGATGAAGGTGCGTCCTTCTCTTTCAACGCTGACCTGGCTTACCTTCTTGGGAACGGTTCCGGTCCGGGAAATCACACATTTGCTCATGTCTCGGTGCAGCTTCTGCATCGCCGGCTTCACTTTGCTGACAAACTTGGAGCAGTTTTCAAATCCTGAGAGGCTCTCCACGGCAGAGTTGTAGCTGGTCAGAACATCCAGCATCTTCACAATACAAGGCTGAGGGAAGGGAGAGGGAGGAAAATAAACGTCACAATCAAGAGAGTTTCCTGCAGAATATAGAAGCCCAAAGTAGTTCTGCTCCCCTCCACATTAAGAAAAGCTCCCCCGGACTTTAATTTCCTCCAGGAACTGGGGCTGACCCGGCTGCCTGTGAGTTTTAGAATTCATTTTAAGACTTTAATGCTTGTTTTACATGTAATAGTCTTATTCCTTAACGTGAGTCCAATTGTGTCCAAATTTAGCTCCCATGAATTGACACAAGGAAATCAGCCTTGTTTTATTACTGAGCTCAGAAACACTAGTTAAATAAAGCTGGATATTATTATTATTATTATTATTATTATTATTATTATTATGCTGACAGGCTGGATTTGTTTATTTACCACAGACGTCTGCTTGAGGCTCTTCGGGTCGCACATGTCTGTCGCCTCCATCCAAGCGGGTCTGGATATGATGTTTTCCACTTCGTACCCATTTTGTGCCTGCAGACATTTCAGATGAACATGTTCAGTTCACATCACAACGACATCAAGCAATACATAGTGATATACACACACACACATATATATATATATATATATATATATATATATATATATATATATATATATATATATATATATATATATATATATGCAGTAACTGTAAAGCCAGTAATAATGGTTTTCAAGCAGTCTGTATGGGTTTATAATCTGCATAGTCAGCACTTCTAAACATTCTACAAATACATTCCAAGCTCCGTTTTCAAGAGAATGTTCTAGAGAACCACATTTTTGCAATATTTGGCAGTGTGTTTCCTAGTGCAGGTGCGTTCTGAAAATGCACTCTAGACATTTTGTGTCTTGCTGAACGGAATTATGTCAAAAAGTTCCAATGAGGATTTAATCATTTTCTTTGTTTGTTGTTGTAATGTAATTAAAAGTGACTATTTTCCCAATGGACACAAAATTCCTGATAAATCTTTGCTGCCATTATGAAACATTAAATGTTATTACCTTCACTAATTATCATTCAAGGTTAATTTAAAAACATTCTTGGCTCAGAGGATTTGTCATTTAATGGTTCATTTCGAGTGTCATATAAAACACTATAATACAAATAAAATATGCCAAGAAAAAAAGTTAAATAAAAAAAAGGGTGAACTTTTATTGGATCCACACAATGTTTCAAGACATGTGTGACACTTGGATTAAATACATTTTTCATCTTGATATTTTTATTGATATTTATTTTTTATTATAAATATCTGTATCAATCATTATTAAAAAAAAATTTTTTTCTAAAGGCACAAAATATTCCAGAGGTTATATGAGAAAAAAAAATCGGTTTACTTTATTTCTACATGGAACAACAGAAAAAACACTCACCTCCTCTGAAACCCTTTTGGCGACTTGATTGAGCGCCAGAGAACTGCTGCGCACATCCTCGCAGGGCTCCTGCGGTCCGGCTGGAGCACAGGCTGCAACTGCAATCAGCAAGAAAAACGCCGCAAAACGAACGAAGCAGGAGTCCATGGCTGGTTCTGTGAGTTTGCAGTGCGAATGATTAGTGCTTGGAGTCCTGCTGCTTTTAAATGCTTTGAAAGAGCGCCAAACCGGAGCGGTGACGCACAGAAAAGGGTTTTCCTGCGCATCCCTCTGCTGGGTTTATAATGAGAGCATTTACTCACGCGACACGCAGACAGGAAGAAGTCAATATGAGCTCAAAACAAACATTCAATGCTTCAGGGCATTTACTGAAAAACAGTATTTCATTGAAGGTAGGTTACGTCATTGTTCCCATTTTATATCCCCCTACATTTGTCTCCTGGCTGAAGTTATTATTTATTATTCGGGTGACACTTTTTCATGACTTTAGTGTTCAGTGAAAAACACATATTTCAGATGTTTGTGAGAAACTCAATGTTTGAATTCTTCTTTGTGCATTGAGAACATAAGTCAGTAGTTATTTTCTCGCTGTTCCCTTCAGGGGTCTTCACAACAGAACATCTGTTTCCATCTCCCCCTGTCCTCTGCATCTTCATCCGTCACTCCAACCAACTGCATGTCCTCTCTCACCACATCTTTGATCTTCCCCTTCTTCTCCTGCCTGCAGCTCCATCTCCAGCATCCTTCTACCAGTAGATCCACTATCCCTCCTCTTCACGGGTCAGAACCATCTCAATCTGTCCTCTCTGACTTTGTCTCCAGGACGTCTCACCTGGACTGTCCCTCTGATGTCTCCTTTCTAATCCTGTTCTTCCTCCTCACTCCCAGAGAACATCTGAACATCGTCCATCACCATAGCAAACCAGAAGGGGCTCAGAGACCATCCTTGGTGCGGTCCCACCTCCACCGTGACCCCGTCCATCACTTTTACCGCACAGCTCACCGCTAAAATAATAAGAAATAAAAAAAATAGCAGTAAAAAAAAGCTTGAACAATAAGAAATAATTTGGACATACTATATTTTAAACCTGTCTGTGGTGAATGTTCTGTGACGCGGCCGAAGAGGCTGCTCTTATGAAAGATAAACTTTTACACATACAAGCTGTTGCATATATATATATATATATATATATATATATATATATATATATATATATTTTAAACATTTAACTCACATGTGAATGAAATTATTGCATTTTTTCAGGTAAATTTGAGGGGACCTTCTAAATTAACATATTGTATTCGTTAAAGTGTTTATTATTTAGGTGTAATGCATGTAACACACTTCAAATATGTTTCTCTGTCTTTCTTTAATTCATTACACCAAACTTATAAATTGATTCAGTCGGGCTCATAATAGAAAAAATCTGCATCAAAAGCGACCCTTTATTTTAAAAACTGGATGTTTTTTTTTAAATGTTATTAAAATATTCTCTTTCAATGTTTCGAGCTCTTTCATTTATTCATTTTATTTCGTGTATTAAGACGGCCGCGCCAATAAGGCTTTGTAATGAAGTTTCACATTTCACGGGGAAGTGAGACTAACCTTTTGAACATCAGTAGCTGATAATGAACTGAATATTCCAACACAGAATAGGCAAACTTTCCATCTATGTTCAGGAGCTGCCCCTCTTCTCTACCAGAGAAAACCCTGATTTCCATAGAAATAAACGCTTAGGGAAGACATCAGACATTTTGTGATACTTCCTTTACCTGGCTTATTAGTGACATCTACATAAACCGTGTAGTGACTCACTCACCCGCGTGGTCGAGTTAAAGTTCCTACATTTAGCTAATTGACAAGCTGAGAGCAGACTTTTATTACTTTATTATATACATCAGGTTGTTCTTAGGGTTGCATAAATGCTTGGAGCAGCTACGAGAAAAAGTAGATGAGATGTATATTGAATTTGAACAACTTGACCATTTAGCCCAGGATTTTTTTTTTAGCCTTAATTTACATTGTCTATTTTTTATATTAAAATTACCCGAATGTGTACAATTTATGTAGACAAATAATGATTTACTATTCAGCCTCAGACATTATTTTGTAAATAATTCACAATTTCAGTGAAATCAATGAGTTTCCTCAATTGACAGGCGTCGAATCTCCAGATCTTCCGCGGTCACTTTTGTCTTAGGTATTGTGGAGTCATTCTACGGAATAAAACATTTAACTTGAAGGATTCTGCATGAATGAGAAAAAAAACTTTGTCTTGTTGTTAAAACCTGTGACCTGATTCAGCCATAATCATTTTTACTTACTAGAAACTTTCATTTCTATTAAATGCTACTATGTATCTGCATTTAAAAAACAACAACATGTATCTGCATTTAAAAAAACCAAAAGATATATCTGCATTTAAAAAAGAATGACCTTATTTTAATGTAAAATTAAATTGAATTGGTTATTTTTTATCGTTTGTATTTAATTCTTTATTTTAAAATGTCCTTTTTTATACCCTGTTTTGATAGGGTGAAAAAAGTCAACTTAAAAAGAATGTTAAGAGTATTTATTTAATCTTAATGATGATTAGAATTTTTGAAATTAAATTGGTTATTTTTTATCGTTTGTATTTAAATTCTTTATTTTAAAATGTCCTTTTTTATACCCTGTTTTGATGGGGTGAGAGTATTTATTTAATCGTAGTGATGATTAGCAACAGGACTATAAGCTGGAACATGGGTGTCTCATTTTTTGCCGGCGCACTAAACATCTCCTCAGGCAAATGTAGAGCAAAACCGGAAGTTATGTGTGGTCCTTGCACTATCTGTCCCGGAAGTGGTCGAATGAGTGTGTTATTGTTGTGAAAGAAGCGAGCATGGACTCCTGTGTGAGGAACTACAAAACTAGGTCGGTGTGACCACTTAAATTTCATTTAAACGTTTTCAAATTTTAAATCTGATCGAAAATGGTAATATTTTAAGCGCAGAAACGGAGCAGCTACAACATAAACCGTTTGTGTGCATCTAACTGGTGCTAATGGTGGCTAATGTAGCTAATTGTTTACGGCTATTGGATGATTCAAATACGAATGAGAGAAATAAACCAAATTTCAACAGAGATGATGAACTTCCTGTCGCACCCCTTTAATTAGTCTTTTCCACCTGGGAGATTATGTTTGTGGTTAGCTTTATTAAAAACTTTCAGGGCTAGCAACTGTTAGCCAACCTGAAGCTAACATCATAAGGGTTATTTTGGGACGTACCCTTTTCCCTCATTTTCTTTATTTAAACAAACTATAATAAACAACACAAGTTTGAGTATTCATAACAGTTTCTCCCATGGATCATTACCTAATAAAAGAGACGAAATGTTAAACACAAAAAAGTAGAGAAAGTGACGGAAAATAAATGATACCAGTGAACAAAAAAAAGTATGTATTTGTAAACAATCATGGCTTTTCATCATGACATGGACAGGACATCATGGCTGGCAATTTGATTTTAGTTCATTTAACCAAGTGAGTTGAATCCAAAGCAACTGGACTTTCATCCCAAGAGGCTTATTTAGTGTATATATTTATCATCCCTCAGCACCAAGCGAAGGGTGTTCATCCCGAAGTGCAAAGCAACTGACAGTTAATTTTACTGTTTTTATTTTTAATTTATTCATATTATTGAATATACGGTTTTTCAAATACAATTAAGCTATTGCACTTCCCTTCCCCTTATTTTCCTCTATCATAACTCCCTATTAAAAATAATATATTCAAATTTAGGTGATTGAGGGTTCACCTTACAGATATGAGATTTTGAGGTTACTCTGCAAACTAGGAGGGAGTACGTACCAAGTAACAACTAGCTGACAACATAAGTTCAATTATTCACAAAGTTGAGCTTCCATGAACCGTGAATTTCTTCTTACGCCAATAATGAAAGAAAAATATTTTCTGAAGAAAGAAAAATATTAAGTTTAATATATATCTATGTAAATAGACATATATATATATATATATATATATATATATATTTATACATACAAAAATTATAATTAAAAATACAAGGGACATTATAAAGAGATCACACGGGATAAGGAAATAAAGTCAAATAGTATGTAACACAGTTTTAGAATGAGTGACAAAGTAAGAAAAATTTATAAACAGTCAAAAATCTGTCAGTGAACCAAAAAGGTAAGTTTTACAAACAATCAAGGCTTATTGTGTTATAATACTTTTCCCTGTTTTTTCTGTAATTATTTAACTATTTCCTGAAAACTAAGAACGGGGATCTGGAATTTCTGAAATTACATCTGTGATTAGATTTTAAAGCTATTTTGAATCATTGCTGTTTTTGGTCCTGCATCATAAATCTGTAATATGAATTCATTTTTATTTGATTGATTCAGAAATCCTTTTCCAATGTCAAGTTTTGAGATGATTCCCCCAAACAGCTCCAGTAAGACACAGTTGTTCTTATTAATATTTAATAACAAGGATAGATATCATATGTTTAGATTCTTATCAAACCAGGTCATGTTTATCCATTTGGGTTGATTTGATTGACTTCTGTTTTATCTTGAAGAAGTTTCACCTCTCATCAAAGAGGCTCATTCATTTGTAGATATCGGTACGTAGAGAGTCGTTCACAGTTTTCTGTACATAATTAATGAGGGCGAACCTGAGTCGTTGGAGACAGAGTGTCATCAATTGTCTGCTGTGGTATCATGTGAGCCATTAGCATAATTCAGCTCCTGGTGTGGATGATGGCGAAACCGTCTGGGATAGAGGTGTTAATACAGCATTGTATGTGGGTGACAGGTGATGGTGTAGACCCCCGCCCCTGTTGAAAAGGGGGCCGCTCAGCTTTGACATAGATGGCTTCCTTAATGCCTCTCTCAAGCCATCTATCCTCTATGTCCATGTGAATGTGAACGTTGTTGTCCAGTCCTGATGAGCTGGCTCTCCTGTGCTGGGCCATGTTCTGGTTCTGATGAGCTGGTTCTCCTGTGCTGGGCCATGTTCTGGTTCTGATGAGCTGGTTCTCCTGTGCTGGGCCATGTTCTGATGAGCTGGCTCTCCTGTGCTGGGTCATATGCCTGTAAAGTGGTTGTTTGCTCTCCGATATAAACAGATCTGTGACGCCTCGCTGCATTGAACTGCATAATCTTTTTGTGTCTGGGTATCTTGGGTTTGACATGAACTGGGATCTTGATGTTTAGAAAAAATCATACGTAGCTTTTTCGAATCTCCACCCTCATAAGTAAGGTATGACAACCTGTCCCCGTCTTAGATGGTGGGGCTGTTCTTCTGGAGTTTCTTCGCAGACTTGATAAAAGCCCCTTTTGGATAGCCAGAGAGTTTCGGTACCTTCTTGAAATTATTATGTTCCGTTTCTTTTCCCTCTGCCTTCGTGGGGATGCTATAAGCCCGGTGGTATAAGGTTCCAATCTATCCCAGCCTCGTTCCAGTGTATGGTGGGACTCAAACATCAGGTATCGGTCTGCTTCCGGCCTTGTAAACTTGTTGTTGTCAATGGTGTTGATGTGATTCATGAAGGCCACGACTTTGACCCATGTGTCATCCACATACCTGAGCCAGTGGCTTGGTTTTGTCCTGTTGAATGATGTGAGAGCCCTCTGATCCAATTCCTCCATGTGAAGCTGGTTCTATTACATTCAACAGTTTTAACACTTTTGCCCAGACGGTCTCGCCTTCATCCACAGCTGGACCTGCATTATGCTAACAACTCACATGATACCCAGCAGACAATGAATGATACTCTGTCCTTGACGACCCCTGACGACTCAGACCCCCCATGAATGACCGACTGCCAACGACTCTCTGTGAACTGGAGGTATAAAAACCCTGACATCCGGCCAGTCAGTCAGAACTGAAGAAGCTTTTGGTACAGAGGTATTACGTCTTCTACCAGAGAGAGAAGTTCAGCTGCTGTGGAATTCAACAACATGAAGAATTATTATTATTATTATTATTACAATGTGAGTTTTTATTTTGCTTGTGGTGGAATAGAGAGCTTTTTTAATCTTGATAAATATATATTTTTAGGATAATCTTCTTTTTAGGATAAAGTCATCCATTTACAATGTTCAGGAGAAAAGTGCGATTTTTGTTGCTATTGTTTATTTTTATTTGACTGTTTTGTTTAGATATCTGACTCTGATTTAACTTTTTTGTGTTCCTGTAGACGTCTGATGTAGATGTTACTTGTAGTGGTGTCAGTATTAATTAAGGTGTCGTATTTCTGCAGGTTACTTTAGCTGCACCCATGATGAACTTTGATGGTCTCGACGCTGGGATGGTTGAGTACCCACCCAGCCTGCACGGGCCTCTAGATGCAGGTATGGAGCCATCCATGGACCCTCACCTGAACCCCAGCTTACTGCAGGGTGTGGAGCTTGACCCAGGGGGCCTGGCCGTGCCCGTCCCAGAGCCAGTTCACCTCATGGAGGGGATGTTCTCGGAGCTCCACAGCACAGTCTCAGAAGTCGGCGTCCCGGTCACTGCGACACATTTTGATCTCCAAGAGGAAATGCTCTGGATGGGAAACCACCGGGTAAGAGTCCAGACTGTTACTGAAACATGAACGTTAGCTCCGATCTGATGAAAGATTGCAAATACACTATCAGACAAACGTAAAACTGTGTTGGTTCCCTTGAATGTGGATGATTAACAAATGCTGAATACTTCATTTTAAGCCAATCAACCTTTTGTAAAGATTGTAAGGTGGTTGAACATCTACATACAGGACAGCTTTTGTGATTACGCAAAAAAAAAAATTGGATGGAGACATTAACATGATAATGTCAGAGGCATGCTGGAAGCAGAGGCGTGTCAACGGGGGCATTCAGTTCTCACCATTGCTGTGTCAGCATTATGTAGCCAGAAGAATGGTCACATTTTGCTTGTGCCGATCCCCCCGGTATCTGGATCAACAGCAGCAGACACCATTGGGCTCCCTTGATTTCCTGAAATATATACAATTTTATTGTTCTTGCATCACATTTTATATCTATATAATTCTTCCCTTCTCCTAGGGTCATGTGACATCGTTCTTCGGACCAACAATGGGTCGCTATTCTTCATTCCAAGTGCACCCCACAGACGACATCCGGCACATTCAGAGTTTGGAAACGGGCGTCCTGTTCCTTTCCAAGTCCAACCTCAAATGCAACACCCGCGGGGGCCTTGTGATGTTCGATTACCCGTAAGTGAGAGAAAACGTTGACGTTTAGTCAGATAGATGTCGTGCTGACTAGAATAGATTTGGTGATATTCATTATGTAACTGTGCCGTACAGGATGGAGGAAGGAGCTGATATGCACAGTCTTCTCATGACGGACAACAACACCTTGCTCATGGGCGGATTGCAGAACTATGTCGTTGAAGTAGACCTGAATACTGTTCAAGAAACTCAGAAGGTGAGACATGAGGTCATCCGCTGTAGTGTCTGCATGCAGCATAGAACAGCCGGACATGATATTTAAGAATACCGTTAAACTCAAACTTTCCTCTCGTGTTTTTTTTTCTCAGTTCACCGTCGAGGTGCCTGGAGTGGCGATAATGCGCCAGACCGGTCGATTCTTCTTCTGTGGACACACTTCTGGAAAGGTAAGGGTGATATCTATGCATCTTGTCTATCTGTTATCTTGTCTATAGACGTCTTACATTCTGCCGCTGTGATGAACAGATCACCCTACGGGACCTACGCAGCTTCAAGACGGAGCACGAGTTTGACGCGTTCTCTGGCAGCCTCTCCGATTTCGACGTCCACGGAAACCTTCTGGCCGCCTGCGGCTTCTCCAGCCGAGGCATGAACGGGATGGCGTGTGATCGCTTCCTCATGGTGTACGACCTGCGTATGATGCGAGCCGTGACGCCGCTTCAAGTACACGTGGACCCCCTCTTCCTGCGCTTCATTCCTACCTACACGTCGCGCCTGGCGATCATCTCGCAGACAGGTATGAGTCAGAGGTTACTGGTTCTTCTTCATGTGCAGTTAGTGGTTTCAATTCTTCACTGGCCCCAGAACATTGGCCCCCGTAAAGAAAAATAATGACATTTCTAGGTTACTTTGAGAAATGGAAGTCTCTGCTCGGAGTTAAAGCTCCATCTTCTCGTCCTCTAGGTCAGTGTCAGTTCTGTGAACCCAACGGTCTCGCCAACGTGGCGGACATCTTTCACGTCAACACCGTGGGCCAGCTGCTCATGAGTTTTGACGTGTCGTCGAGCAAACAAGCGCTGGCCTTCGGCGACTCCGGCGGATGTGTGCACCTTTGGTCCGACGCTCCAGAGGTCTCCTACAACGGTTACTCCCGGGAGACGGATTTCCCCCTGCCTTGCATCGTGGACTCCTTACCTCAGCTGGACTGGAACCACGACCTGCTGCCCCTCTCGCTTATCCCCATGCCGCTGACCAGCACAGAGGCGCTGCTGTCGGACTGGCCCGCTGCTCAGGCTACACCCAGCCCCAGGTACCACACTACTTTTACTGTTATTATGACTTACAGACGAAAACAGAACATTACCACAAAGACTAGAAATATGTTTGTAATGTATATCTCATCATGTTTTTCATTTATTTTGTAAATACATACATTTAGAGGCAGAACTATTCCATCCCAATTAGGTATTACGTTTGTAGAATATACTATTTATTAGGTGTTTAACCGCCGATTACAGTTTAAGTAGCTCATTGCAAATGTTATCTGCGTTTATCCCAAGTATAACGCAAAAAGCTGATAATTCCGACTTTTTCTCGATGGTAAGCCTCTCTCGTGGCTAGTAGTAATAAAAGAGTTACATAAGTACAGTTTTGTTGACCAGGGTGAAGGATTTTAGTATTTGGGGTCAACTGTTGGAAAAAGAGGTGAAGAAGTGAGTTCAGGCAGGACGGAGTGGACGGACAAGGGTGTCAGGAGTTATCTGTGACAGAAAAGTGAACAGATGTGCCGGGCAGCAGAAGAAGGGGAAGACCACACCATCACTAAATGGATGTGGTGAGGGAGGACATGCGGTTGGTTGGTTTGACAGAGGAAGATTCAGAGGACACGGCAAGATGGAAACAAACGCTGTGGAGATCCCTGAAGGGAACAGCAAGAGGAAGAAGAATACCGACTTTTTGGAAAACGTGTGTTCCAATCTTTCCTTTTCCATTGTTAAAACTGAAACTAAGTCAGTGGGGCCTGGTTTTAAAGAAACGCGGGCCTCAGGCGAGATGGGGAAGTGGGAAATTATTCAGAGACAGACTGATGCATTGTTTGTTTTGGTCTCATGTAAACCAGAACCGGGCTTCTAAATAATAACCTGCAGTCGTTTTACGTCGTCAATTAACTGGTATAATAGAGACAGTTGAACAGATTTGATTGATTTCAATGCCGTCTGGAAAATGTAGTCCTGTTTAGTCCTGGTTTAGTCCTGGTTTGTTCCTCCAGTAGGTTCTGCCCACATGCGGTTTATAATGCTCCAGAAGATCCAGTCTAAACTGTTGAGGTGGGACTTCTGGAGGCAGAATGTGTTTAATATGTTCCCTGTTCTTAGATCCTACTGAAAAACCTCGTAAAACCAGAGTTTATAACTCACAGCGCCTCGCCTCTGTTTCTGCCGACTCTCACGTTTTTGCTGAAGAATCTCTTCTGTTCCCTCCCACAGACGAGCTCCTCCTGCAGACCCAGAAGTCCTGCGCACGATGAAAACCGTTGGGTTCATCGGTTATGCTGTCAATCCTCGCACCCGTCCTCGGAACCAGGCATGTTGAAAACACAAACATACATTCTGAGCTTGAAGTTGGCTCATAAACTGCTTTTTGTTGTTCTGTTGGGTTTTCCCCGTCATCTAAAATCCATTCTGTGTTGCTTTTTAGGTTCCTTATAAAATCAAAGACGTGGAACAAGATTATGACAAGTACAACCAGGTGCCGGAGTCACCGATTGGGCGCGACGAAGAGCCACATCTCTACATGGTGCCCAAAAAGTACAGAAAGGTAAAAAGTCTCATCTTTTTTTTAAATTTAAATGAAAAGATATCAATTTGAATGTAATACGCTGTTTGTGCGTGAAAACCAGTTTGGCTTTCTGTAACGTTTGATCTGGACATCTTTGCGCTCCATCAGGTCACAATCAAATACTCAAAGCTTGGGCTGGAGGACTTTGACTTCAAGCATTACAACAGAACCTTGTTCGCTGGCCTGGAGCCTCACATCCCCAACGCCTACTGCAACTGCATGATCCAGGTGAGCAACCAGGAAGCTTCTTCTTCTGTCTTTTCATTATTATCCTTTGAGACGTAACATTAATGCGGAGCTGCTGTTTCTGTCCAGGTTTTATATTTCCTGGAGCCGATCCGCTGCCTGGTGCAGAATCATCTGTGCCAGAAGGAGTTTTGTTTGGCCTGTGAGCTGGGCTTCCTCTTCCACATGTTGGATCTGTCTCGAGGAGATCCGTGTCAGGTAGCTATTCGCCGCCGTTCTTATAAATGATATCAGGCCAACTCTTCATCACGTAGACTTACCGATCCAACATCCCGCATCTCCTCTCCTCCAGGCCAGTAACTTCCTCCGAGCATTCCGTACAATCCCCGAAGCCTCGGCGCTGGGTCTGATCCTCGCCGACTCCGACGAGCAAACCGGGAAGGCCAGACTGGGTCGCTTGATCCAAAGCTGGAACCGCTTCATCCTCACTCAGCTCCACCAGGAGACACAGGAGCAGGAGGGGCCACAGGCGTACAGAGGAGCCAGCAGCAGGTGAGGAATACAGGAATGGATGTGTCTGAGTCCTGACAGTTGAGTCTGAAGGTCCTCTTGGCACAAAGATTCTGCAGAATCCTTTTTGAGGAGGATGTGCTCACCGGTTTCCTTGTGTCCTGTCATTTGATACAGTTCTCTGGGTTCCTCCGCTGAGTCCGTCATCGGAAAACTGTTTGGATGTGAAGTGGAGAACAGTAGCTTGTGCCGCTGTGGCAAAGAGACGGTCCGCTCCTCCCTTACGTTGCTCTTCACCTTACACTACCCCGAACAGAACTCTCAAGGTCAGTGTCCAGCTGCTCACTGCTGCTCTTTTCTGTGTGTCGCTATCATCCCCAGTGCTTTGAAAAATGATTTGATTAATATCAGTATTATTGTGAGTGACGGGTCCTTTGATAATCTGGGGTTAACTTAAATCTCTGGTGGGACCAAATATTAATTTCACCCTGATTCCACAGAGAAAACCGTAAAGGAGTACGACTTTGCCGAGGTCCTGAAGAAGAGCATCTGTCTGGAGCAGAGCACTCAGGCCTGGTGTGAAAACTGTGAGAAATATCAGCCCACGGTGAGTCTCAGCTCACACTGACCCACAGAACTCTCTGATTCCACCCCTACTCTGTGCCCTGAGTGAATTCTGTTCTCTGGCCCACTCTAGGTTCAGACGCGCAACATTCGATGTCTCCCAGATGTTCTGGTCATCAACTGTGAGGCCAACAGCGCCAAAGAGGCTGAATTCTGGAAGGTTCAGGCGGAGGTAAGTGACACCCAGGTTGGATTTATGTGAACATGAACTCCCATGACTCTGTTACTGAATTATGTTTTTTTTTGGCTTTCCCTCACAGTATGCGTTTAACAAGGCCATGCAGAAAGAGAAGATGGAGCCGGCCAAACCCAAAGAACCCCCACCCATCCCCACTGAGTGGTGCATAGAGTAAGATGCCGTTTTCATGTATATGTCATTTTCCTGACTTGTTCAAACAACAGGCCTAAAATGCTTTTTAAAGGTGGAAGAGTGGCACATCATCACATTTAGGGAGGATCATGTCTGTCTTTTGTATTTACGGCTCAAAATGAATTAGTTCATCAGTTAGAACATATCAACACCACACACCTGATGGATCCTACCTGCTGACGGGCAAATAAACCTGAATCATGCTTTCTTAAATGATGATGATGACCTTCTCCTCTTCGTTTATCTTCATAGTGGGGAGGACGCCTGCAACATGGAGGGCTTCACCTTCGACACACGAGCCGAGGATCTGAGACACGTCTGGATCCCACTCACTCTCAGGATGTCCATCAGCAAAAGTCAGGGCCTGGAGGTCTGCAGCTGGCCTGAAGGAGAGGAGGTGAGGAAGAGACTCTCAGCCCCTTCATGGGTCATCTTCAAATCTTTTTCTCTCTCCGTCAGTGAGATCTACTGGGACCCAGTAGATCTCACTGTTATGATGCCTACATGATGACCCAGTTACTGGGCGTGGGAATCACCCGCTCACATTGACCACCCTAGAAAATAACCCTACAGCACCATCTAGTGGACAAAAAATAAATCTCGATTCAGCATCAGCAATTTATGTTATGAAATATTTATGATGAATATTCTATTATTACTGTTGCGGCGTAAAAGATTCACAATTACTGACCCTTTGTTCTCGTGTCCGATCAGCTGAGTGCTGCCGAGGAAGAGGAGGGCGCCGCACTTTATGACCTGGTGGTCACGCTGTCTCACGTCCTGGACGCTCGCACGGGAGGAAACCTGGTGGCACACGTCAAAGTGGGAGAGACCTACCATCAACGGAAGGAGGTGAGGACATTAAATGTAGCGAGCGAGACGTTCTCCTTTGATCACATCAGTACTGACCTTTTCTTTTCGTTCTCCGTTCCGTTTGTTTCAGGGCGTCACTCACCAGCAGTGGTACCTCTTCAATGATTTCTTAATCGAGCCCATTGACAAGGTGAATATTTTTACTTGATTTATTGTGTCCTAGTCGGGTCCGATCATCTCGCCTTAACTGACCTGTACTTTTTTTTTTTTGTACCATGTGACCCACAGCCTGAAGCTGCTCAGTTCGACGTGAGCTGGAAGGTGCCGGCCATTCTGTACTACGCCAAGAGGAACTACCACAGCAAATACGACCTCCGCAGTACGTCCGCCAACGCCACTCTAAATATTTATATATTTATATATATATGTGTGTGTGTGTGTACATGTACTAGAGTTTTTAACTCCCCGCTGACACTCTCCTGTCCCCCTCAGTTAAAAACCCCATTGATGCCAGCGTTCTGCTGACGGAGGCCTCGCTGGCCAGGAAGCAGAGGAAGAGTCACGCCACCTTCATCCCCCTCATGGTCAGTGAGATGCCGCAGGCCGGCGACCTGGTGGGGCTGGACGCCGAGTTTGTCACACTCAACCAGGTGAGTCAGGATTGTCGTACCGTTTATTACGTTTTTCATGGAGTTTAAGACATTATATCTGGGTTTAATGTAAATTTATGCTCATCAAATATTCATTTATAGAATATGACGGTTATGGTAGTAAAAACAGGAAAAGCCTTTTAGGCGATACCTGAACACCGACAACGACTCATGACTTTGTGTTTACAGGAAGAGGCAGAACTCCGCAGTGACGGCACCAAGTCCACCATCAAACCCAGTCAGATGTCCGTGGCCAGGATCACCTGTGTGAGGGGTCAGGGGCCCAACGAGGGCGTGCCCTTCATCGACGACTACATCTCCACGCAGGAGCAGGTGAGGCCAGAGGCTGCAGGGTCCACAAGACCCAGATGGTCCAAGAGCAGAACCGACATCAGCTTAGCATTCAGAACAAACAAAAAGTTCAAATCAGTCAATCAAAATCATTCAAATCACTTATTTTTTATTCATTTATATAAAATAAATGAAAAAAACAGGATTCACTTTTTAAAATTCAGTTTTAATTCATTTTCATTAATTTAAGAAAGAAAAAAAAAATTCAAAACTCCTGTTTTTAAAATTTAACTAGATTTTTATTTCAAATTTCCATTTATGGATTTATTTGATTTAAAAAAACAACAACCTTCATTCCCTTTTTTTATTTCAATTTTTGAATCATTTCCTTTCTTTATTTTATGAAAAAAAAAAAAATCAACATAATCAATTATGTTGATTATTGATTTATATTGATTTATTTGAAATTTTATAAATTTTTATAAAATGACTTCGGTGTCTATTATATAAAATATAAAAAGTGGATCTGACGTGCCTCGTGTTAAGACCCTTTTAACTTGAGGCCTTAAAAATGTTACATTAATTTTGTTTTACTTTCTCAACTTTGCGTGTGAGATCTCTCATATCTCCTGCGTTTTTGCCGGTGTGGATGTGAAGTGGGTCTTCGGCGGTCTGACCCGTGACTCTCCTGATAGGCTGCTCATAAAGTGCGACCGCTGTAATCGGACCTCCCGGCCTCAGACGTTACGCAGCAATGACGCCTTTTCTGATCTATCAGGTTGCCTCCATTGTCACGGAACAGTGTGTCCCTTTGTGGTACGCTCAAAAGAAAGCAGGATAATCTGTGTCGGGTCCATTCAGCAGCAGAATATTGGCTACAGGCGACCCTGAGAGGTTCTGAACCCAGTGTCACTCGTGCAAGACTGAAACCAGCGGAGGTTCTGAGCGGGTTTGATCACGCCGTGGAATCATGGGAACATTTCCTGACATTGTGCCACGGTGCCAAAACCATGATGATCGATCACTTATCCCTTATTTGATGACGTACCAATCAGCCGTAACATTATAACCACCTGCCAAAAAGATACATGCACTGTTAGCCGACACTTTTCTATCAGAACCAGAACGATCTTCCGAACAGTAGCTGTCCTGGCCAGGCTATCGTCCGTCCTCACTTGGGTGGTACCTGTGACCCGCTCGTCTAACGGTCACAGTTTGACCCATGCCAAAGTTGCTCCAATCCGTATCGTTGCCCATTTTTTCCCTCTTCAAACGTCACGTGATTGATGGGCTGTGAATGTCGAGAGACAACAAACGTCGTTGGGTCTCTCCTTGTTTTCTGTTCTTATTTTTAAATGTATTCAAACACTGACCTCTGATTGTTGTTCTTGCAGGTCGTCGACTATCTGACCCAGTATTCTGGCATCAAACCAGGAGACCTGGACGCCAAGATATCCTCAAAGCATTTAACCACACTCAAGTCCACTTACTTGAAGCTGCGCTTCCTCATCGACACAGGAGTTCGCTTCGTTGGTCACGGTCTACAGAAGGACTTCCGGGTCATCAATTTATTGGTACGTCTGGGTTTGTTTTTGAGTTTGTAGTGCTAAAAGTAATACTCAGGTATTATTTTTCTGTGAGCAAAGGTGTCTTAAAATCTCTTTTATTGTTTTTAAGGTTCTGAAAGACCAAGTCGTGGACACGGTCAACCTGTTCCATTTACCCCGCAAGAGGATGATTTCTCTGAGGTTCCTGGCCTGGTACTTCCTGGGTAAGTTCAAACACTTCCGGTTCCACAAGATCCGTTATTCCGCCATCTCTGCTAACTGGTTCCTAATGAATTTCCGGTTATCCTGATTGTTTTTTTTGCCGCCACCAGACCTCAAAATCCAGGGGGAGACTCACGACAGCATAGAAGACGCCCGCACCGCCCTGCAGCTCTACAGGAAACACCTGGAGCTGAGCAAAGGAGGCGGGAACGACGAAGTGAGGAAGGTCCTGAAGGGACTCTACGAGAAGGGCCGCCAGTTGGACTGGAAAGTCCCGGATTCCGACGCAGGAGACGGTCAAGGTAGCCCAAAAAGTACGACTCATCATCGATACGTACGCCAACGTTAAAGAATAACGGCGAGTGTGAGGCGCAGAATCGGAGTTAAATGATTCTCTGTCCTCCCAACAGGCGCCGCCGTCTTTCCGTCTGTGATGGGACTGTGAGAGTCACGTGACACATTCCCGCCGGAGAGGTGGGACCCATCGCTGCTAGCTGTCACCTTTTATTCTTATTTTTATTTAGTTTGTTTAACGAAGGGCACTTCATTTCACACGTTGTTTTAAAACCATGTCAAATTTTTTACCTTGTTTAGCGAAAGAGAAGAAAAAAAAAGTGGATTTGTATTTTACAATTTGAGCCTTTTATTACAAATGTGGATGTAAATAAACAAACTTACAAGCTCCTGAAGATCTATTGTGTTTTCTATTTCCATAATCCACGGACAGTTGAAGACAATTACATTGATAATGTTGTTACCGTGGTTACGGGTCCCTGACGGTGTTGGAAACAGAGACATTTCATAAACAAAAGGTGCTCCAAGTTCTCTGTTCAGTATGAAATGGGCATTTAAATGTTAGTAAACATAAAATAAAGAAACTCGAAACATTCTAGTAATCTCAGAAAATAGGGACATATTGGTGATTAAGAGTTGTTCTTGTCTTTGACTTTTATACACGTGGTTTCTATGATGTCACTTTGTGGTTTTTAAGTTTTAAACGTCTGATAGAGGAAAGAAAATGCAACAAAATCTAAAAACAACTGGAGGATTTACATCCTGCAGTTAAAAAACATTTGAGATTTTAGTTTTTCCTTGTTCCTGTTTCTTTTAATTCTTAATTTTTCTAAAGCAGGAACGGGTGAATGTTTTCTACTTACTATTTATATTACTTCTACAGTTACTTAAATCAAATCGGTGTCACTGAGGAGAGAGAACAGCGGTTGGACGAGGTCCCAAACCAAACCCTGAGCGTGAAAATTCATCTTACAGTTTCTGTCGGCGTGGAGGTTTCCTCCGCTGGCCGTGAAGCTACCGCCACAAACACGTCACCTTTCATTTGTTCTAGTTTGTCCTGATGACTGAATTCATCTTATTCATCTACGCGCAACGACCTGGGACCGTCTGAAGAGTTCTGCAGGTTTAAGACGCCTCCAGTCGGGGAACTTGGGTTTCCCAGAATCCCCTCTGCTCCAGCTCACGTGAACGTAAACATAAACAAACATACATGTCAGTATTGCAAACTGTTTATTCGTAGTAAATGAAAAGTGTGCAATTCAGTGAGTTGGGGGGGGGAGAGAGAGTGGGGAAGGGGCGTCAAGGGGGACGGCAGATGTCTTTGGTCCGTATTTTGGTGGAGGGGGTCGTCGATGGGTGGGCCGGAGACGAGAAAAAGGCACTTGAGTTTACGGTTGTCTCAGATGATCTACTGGAAGAATGAAGGAACTAGATAAAAGAACCTCATCATGACTAATATGAATATCACATACAAAATGCCCCATGTGAGCACAAAATTATAGAGCTACATATACAGTATGTATAATACAGAGAGGAGTCAAAGGTGAAAGAGGAGGAGGAAGAGGAAGAAGAGGGGAAGTTGTTGATTCATCTCCTTTGGGATTCTTAACAGGCAAGAGGAAAGGAATAATAAAAAAGCAGCGACTTTGATCGGACAGAACTAAACCCTCTCTTCGGCCGGAACCCTAATATTCCTGCGGTTGGGAACGTGAAACGAAAGAGTTTGAAACCAGAACCGACCTCGGGTCAGGGAACCGTCTTTTTGGACACACAGCGGCTCTGACACAGGAGGTGCGCTGGAATGAAGGGAAGCTTCGGATCATCCGTCCTGCAGCTTCCGTCCATTAAAACAGAAAACAGAAACTGAGCAGGTAGAACTCAAGCAAAAGTCATAAAGTCTGTCCGTCCAAATCTTTACGACCACCTCAGACGGCGCTCAAAGGAGTAGTGTGACTTCTTCTAGGAGGCCTTTCTTACTGAGGAGCAGCCGGTCGGCTTAAATCTGCTCAGAGCGACAGCTGGAGACTCCTGGATCAGCAGCTCCGTAACCAACACGCTCCATCTTTCTTTGTTTGGCTGTGCTGGTTGCCGGGCGACAGCCGGAGGGCCAACAAACAAAGTCCAGGAAGTTATTGATCACAGCCAAACAAACCGTCACACCAACTCCTGTAAACATCCAGTTGTGGTTTTTCCCAAACCAGAAGTGTTTTAAGGAGCGGGGAGACGAGCAGCTGGTGCGTGGGTCTGGAGTTCCACCGGGACGGAACCGCGTGGGTTCTGCGCTTCCACACTAAACTTCAAGAAGAGACTGCTCTTTGATGACGGCGGGGGGGTTGCCAAGACAACCATTTAATCTTCATCTTTTAAGACTTTGCTGCGAAAAGAAGAAAAGACTACGAGGCTACAACCTTTTTTTTTTTTTTTTTTTATAGTTTTGAGTTCATTCTTTGAATCCAGACTTAAAAGTTGTTCAAAGTCTTAATGACTTACGACTTCAAGTCATAATTCTGACTTTGTTGTCAGTTTAATCATAAAACTTAAGTCAGGGAAGAGGATAGTCTTCTGACTTATAACTTACCTACTTCATCATTATGGTCTGGCTTCTACTGGAGACTAAAAGTCAGAATTTGGACTTTAAGCCGGTAATTAACCTTTAAAGCAGAAAAAAGAGAAAAAAAACTTAACGCTGCTCGAACGGAAGACGACATATGATGAAGACGCAGCAGAAGTAATGATGTAACCGGCGGTTTCTCAGCTACACAAACTCCGTACAGAACTACAAGATCAGAGCAGAGGAGTCGCCCGAGGGTCCTGGCCCTTAAAACAACAACAACAACAAAAAGAAGCCCGGAGTCAGGAAACAGCGTGACGACAGGCGGCGTGGAGATCAGCTGTTTGGTCTCAGAGTACGGACACGACGACGGGGCTTCAACCCACGACAACCGGCGGCTCTGAAGGATCCACCCGTCAGCCGCAAAGATAAAAAAAAAGGAAAGCGCAGCCTCCTAACGCATTCATCGGCTCAACCGTTTTCACTTCCACAGATGAGGGTAAGAAACAAAAAAGGGGGAAGATCTCGCATCCGACTCTCCTCCGGAACAATCTGGTGAGGGAGCCGCCGTGGCGAAGACGTTTTCCCTTCCTGGAAGGCAAATGTGACGTGTCTCTTTGACTGAATGCGAGGAAGTGGATGATGCGGCGTTCATGCGCACAGAGCAACGGCGCGAAGAGTAGGCGGTGCCTGAGGAAGGAGCGAGAAGCTTCTCCCCCGGTCAGGTGAGGAGTCATCTCCTCACCCCTTCTGGGTGAGAGGATGACGGCGAGCGAGCTGAAAGCGGCGAGCGGACGACCTTTCTGACATGAATGCGTCGGATGAGATGGATGTCGGATTCGGCTCCGACACCCCCTCGGTAAATATGGGGCCTACTTAGCTTAGCATAAAGACTTTTAGCATAAAGACGGAATCAGAATCGTATGAAATGTCCTGAAGGTGCGGCGTGATAAAATGTAGGTAATATTTGTAAATGTGTTTTTGTTACAGTTCTTGGGCAGACACTGCACCTTTAATGAGATAAGAGAATTTTTCTGCAGTGGAACCGGCAGCAGAGACGTTTCCAGCTGCTTCCTGTCTTTATGCAAAGCTAAGCGGGTCGACGCGAGGAACCTTTGACCCCGCAGCAACGGAACGATAGTCTGTAGTGATGATGGCATGTCTCTGAATACGAGGACTGCTTCTCCTCCCCCGATACGTTTTCCCACAGCGGATGCACTGAAGCGGTTCTGTTAGATCTGAGGTGCAGCAAAAATAGAAATAGAACTGAGAGTTTGACTTCAATGGTGCCCAAACTATTTTAGGGACTTCTGTCGGTCTGCCTGACAGCCGGCAGAAAGAACAGAGACCCTCAGAGGAGAGGCAGAAGATCTTGGAATGCAGAAGATTCCTTTGATTCCGACTGACACTGCGGATGAATCGTCCGTGAAAGCTGGCGCCGTACGACCCGCCGGTGCCCGCGACTGTTGACAGTCGTCGATAAAGGGTTTGTTTGAAAGCTCTGAAGGCGGGAAGAACTTTGATTGCCGGTAACATGCCAGCGGTACAGAAACGAGACGCCGACATGTCAGAAATCCAACCGATGGTCCGCGGTCGTCTGGGAGCGGCCCACCTGTCCACTACACGACAAACGACGCCGGACGAGAACAGATTTCGGCCGGTTGGTCACGAGGCTAAAGACGGGGTCAAAAACGGACTTAAGTCCTTCAGAGTGCGTCCGGCTCCACGCAGGATGTGAGGACAGCTGCAGCGGGACGATTGGAACGTTTCAAGTTTGAGGGATGAACGGATCGATGCAGAGAGGCGGCGGCGCCGCTGCTCGACCTGCAGATAAATGTAAACTGCTCTTCTATTCTTCATTGACTGGAGTTAGTAGTTGGGGCGGGGCGGGGCGGCGCGGGGAGGGGCGGGCGAGTGCAGGGGTTAGTAGACGGGTTTGATTGAGCGTTGGCGTTTCCGGGGTCAAGGGCAGTGAACCCGCGGAGGCCTTTGGGGCAGCCCGTTCTGGGAGGGTCGGTCTTGGTTGTAGGAGGTACGGGATGGACCTCTAGAACTGTTTGAGTGCTGTGAAGGGGGACCAGAAGGCCCAGAAGAGGCGCCGTCGCCCTGGTAACGGTGGTTGGCACGGCCGGCGTTCCTGTCATGGTAGGAGCCGCCGTTGTACCGCGGGCCGCTCGAGTGATATCCCTGTCCCTGGAAGGTGCGCCTGTTGCCGTGGAAAATCTGAATGGATAATGGAGAACAAAATTGTTTACACTGCTGACAAAGAACAAACAAACAAACAAACAAACAAACAAACATGTTTGCGGGTTTGGTTCGTTGAGAGGTTGAGAAGATTCTCCAGCTGACCTGCTTATTCGGCGGAGGGCGGGTTTCACTCGGGGCGTTTTGGGTCTGGCTGGGAAGGGGAGGAGTTTCCAGAAGGCCGGGGCTGTTGACAGAGGAGGAGGTGGAGCTGCAACGGGAACGATTTGAGTATCCGGTATGCGGATGGTAAACTGTAGAATAAACAACAAGACGGTAAACAAGTAAATAAACAACAAGACAGTAAACTGTAGAACAAACAACAAGACGGCAAACTGTAGAATAAACAACAAGACGGTAAACAAACAACAAGATGGTAAACTGGTAAATAAACAACAAGGTGGTAAACTGGTAAATAAACAACAACAAGGTGATAAACTGGTAAATAAACAACAACAAGGTGGTAAACTGGTAAATAAACAACAAGAAGGTGGTAAACTGGTAAATAAACAACAAAATGGTAAACTAGAACAAACAACAAGACGGTAAACTAGAACAAACAACAAGACGGTAAACTGGTAAATAAACAACAAGACGGTAAATTCGTAAATAAACAACAAGATGGTAAACTGGTAAATAAACAACAAGATGGTAAACTGGTAAATAAACAACAAGACGGTAAACTGGTAAATAAACAACAAGATGGTAAACTGGTAAATAAACAACAAGATGGTAAACTGGTAAATAAACAACAAGATGGTAAACTGGTAAATAAACAACAAGACGGTAAACTGGTAAATAAACAACAAGATAGTAAACTGGTAAATAAACAACAAGACGGTAAACTGGTAAATAAACAACAAGACGGTAAACTGGTAAATAAACAACAAGATGGTAAACTGGTAAATAAACAACAGGACGGTAAACCGTCTAAGAATCTAAACTGTTCTTTCTCTGCGCTGTGGTTGGTGGCGACGGCTCACCTGATCCAAACCCGGTGATGCTCGTCTTCAGCGGTTCCAGGTCGAATGTGAATCTCACTGCTTTCCCGAGGTCTTCGTCGTACTTGCGCTCGCTCACAAAGTGCTGCGGAAAAAAAAGACACAACCCGATGATATTAATCACCAACCGGCTCCAGGCGCCGTCCTTCTCTGTTCTTCATCGTTCATCTCTACGATCCGTTACAGGAAGAGACGACACAAACACAAACACAAACACAAACAAGCTTCAAATCTGCTGCGGCTGTTATTGTTTCTCAGCCGGGCCGTTTCATTCAGTCTCAGTCGACGGGATCAGATTGCAGAAGCGTCGGCCTCAAATCACCTTGATTTCTGCACGCAGTTCCGTCAGCTGCTCCTCAGACATGGACGCCGACTTGTCCGTCAGCCGCCTGAGCTCCTCGGCTCTTTTCTGTCGGGCGTCCAGAATCGACACTGAAACACAAACAAGTTGACGTTGGACGGATATCAAACCTCCGTCTGTTTGTTGACACCAACAAGGTGACCCACGGTCCTTCTGGATCACGCTGTCCCCGACTCAGAGCACAACCTGTCAGGTTAAAGGTCAAGTCTGTAGAGTTTACTGTCGCTCTCTCTTCCTCTAGTCGTCACCCTGAGGCCTCCTCTAGATCTCTACACTTCTGCTGTGGTTCCAACATGACAGACGTGACAAGGTTCATTCTCTACTGAGAGACACGACAGGAACTCTTCTTAAAGAGAAAGAGGATTTCCCATAAACATACAGGATGATTTTACATTTTATATAGAAATAAATGTGTGAAAGGGGAAAAGGAATTTAAATGAAGTACTTTACTTATTTAGTTTTTTTTATTCTTTATTTTTCCTTTAAATTTAATGGGGGTGTTTTTTTATTTTATTTACTGGATCATTTATATTTTCATTTAGATTTTGTAGTCCAGACTGAAAAAGCATCAACAGTCATATTTAATTTGTATCGGTGGCAGCCGTCCACCAGTGTTTGTTTGTTCTTCGTTCTTCCTGCTAATCCTCCTGGTAACTTTCATTTCCCTGCAACGACTCTCTGAAGGACCGGTCAAAGTTCTGCTGACTCGGCACCTGGAGATAAACGAGGGTCGAAGATGGAAGTCAAAGAAGATACTGTGGATGATCTGGTGTGACGGGGCTCACACTGATCTCATCTAAACTAAACATGTTTAACTCTCGAGGCGATGGCGATTAAATGCCGTCCCCGACTTCCAGGGTGTAAAGTTCTGATGCAGCGTGTAAAGTTCTGATGCAGCAGTCATGAATGCTGGGAGTGGGTCGTTAACGAGGCTCCGGCGTTTCGGACCATCGCTGGTTACCAGAGTTTGTTTCACGCAGCCTGGAAACCTGGAGACTTCCAACATGTAATCCAACATGTAATCCGACTACATGGGCCTGAGCTCTGAGGGTCCAAAGACCAACTCAGATACTAGCGTTTTTAGCGTAAAAACTCAAGAAACTTGGCGGGCGCGTCGGACGGGGGTGACATTTACGCCTCACAGCGCCACCAAACAGTGTCAGCGCCAGCAAACAGTGTCTGGAGTAACGGCGTTAACCTTAACAGGAAGTCCTTTAGCCAATCACCTCACTGAAGTCCTTTGACCAGTTGTCTCTCTTTGCCCCACCCCCTTTTTTCTCCCTTTGGCTTTTAACACAGTTTGTATCTTTTTGGCCTTTTCTTCCTTGAAAAGAAAGCCATGGATATTTATTTAAAATGCTTAACTTGACTCTTTACCGACTGTCCATTTCTTTGACCGACTGCGTCATTATTATTATTATTATTCTTTTTAAATGTGTGCTTATAAACGGAGTCCAGTTGAGAAGCTGCATCTTCTGCTGCAGGAACGCTTGTGAGGAAAATCCGTTTCCAAAAGTTACAAAAACACAAACAAACAAAAAACAGGCAGCTGATTATTAGAGGGGTAAACTTTGAGTAAACCTGGCTTTTGTGATGTGGAATAAATATACTACAGTTTCTTCGCTTTTCCTCTCAATTCCCGGCACGCCGCGCACAAAGACAGCATTGAGGCTCCCTTGACACCGGACACTATTCACTATTTCCAGGCCTGGAACACACAACGCTCCACAGTGAGAGGACAGAATGAGAGGGAATGGCCTACTTCTTCAAGTATGCAGTCTTGCTCTGTCATGTCACACACACACACACACACACTCTCACACACACACACTCACACACATAGAACGGTATGCTCCAGGTATAGGTGGACCCCTGAGGGAAACCGCCGCGGTCCTGAAGAAACTGGGACTTGCTGTTCAACAACAAACTTTCAGGAAGTCATTCAGGTCAGATCCTCCAAGTGAAGGGATCATGTTATGTGAAGAAGACTAACAGCCCCCCTGGGCGGTATGTGACAGGCAGGCTGTGGTTCGGTCCGCAGACTTGAAATATACTTACTGGACTCGGCTTTGACTTTGTCCATTTCTCCCAGTAGAGTCACTTCTCTGTCCATTAAACTGCAAAAGAGAAAGAGAAAGAAAGAAAGAAAAATGATGGGGGGGGGGGGGGGGGGGGGGGGGCGTTATTTTTATGCTCAGGATGAGGGGACAGGAAATACTCTCAGTGCTGATGTCGCTCTGACATTATGAGGATATTCCAAAAACACTATACTGGGGAAAAAAGGAGAGAGGAATTTCAATTATGTAAAAGAAAAAAAAAAGTATCTTGTTCTTCTCAAAAGAGAAAAATAATCTCGTCCTGCAGGCAGCAACACATTTTCCTACTTCGACGCCACCAACGTCATGACAAGATGTTATCTAGTGACAGGTGCCACTCAAACAAGACAATCAATGCTAGTTTGACTTCAAATGTCTGTGGTTACAATGTTATGGCTAACTGAGCGCCTTTCTCAGCCCAGAAAGGTGTTATATAAACCAAAGTCAGCGTCGACCTGACGTACAGTGGTGAAAGAGGCAGACGGATGCTACAGTCCATGAGAACGATGTAGGATTCAGTATCTTGTCCTCCTGTCTCATCAACCAGTCCTTCCTCTCCTACTGACAACCGCTGTATCTCCTGAGGCACAGCCGGCGGTAGCAGACAGGGACACTGTAAAGACGGAAGTAAAGACTTCTCCGAGGAATCTGTTTCATGGATCCTTTTCAAATGGATGCGAGGAAGAACTGGAGTGATTTGGGAAACGTCTGTACATTTCTGATACTGGTGTGGGGGTTCAAATAATCCTCAGGCCATTAAATTTCCTAACCATTTTTCCAATTTAGTCCAATCATCTCGAGGAGATCCAACATGTAGATATTTTACTCTAATGTTTCACATTAAAAACAAAACAAAACATAGTAACACTTTTTCAGACCTAACGTTAAATTTAAGTTGAGGAGTTCCGTCTGGATGACTGTAACAGGGGCTTTTTTGGGGGGATTTTTGGGTAGGACTTCTGTGTCCCTTCCCTCTCCTGTTCGGAGGAGGTGAGCGGCGTGAATGCCTCCGAGGAGAAGATAGTCGGTGTAACAGGGAGAGCCACCAGATTGTGACAAAAGGAAACAGATATCAAGCCCTGATTTACGAGGACAACTGGATACTGTAGTCGGGCATGAGAGCGCTTTCATTCCAGTGAAAGCCGTTCAGTGGGGGCGACACAAGTTCCCAGGCTCCTTCAGACTTAATCATTTTTTGGCAGACACACCGCATACACTTAATCGTGCACGGCTCTGCTCAAGCCGACGGCGTGCGTGAACGTTACACCCCCGCTTGGAGGGTCGGTCACGCAAACAGACGAAGGTCACAAAATACATTTACAGGAAAAGGTTCTCCAGACCTTTTCTGAATTTTCTATAGAGCCTAAGGATTTAGGACTTAGCACAAATTGAGGACTTCCACTATTTAGACAGGGAAACTATTGCTCCATCTGAAAGGATCGGTTGTGGGAAAGTGTGTGTAACGCGATCCTGCTACCAACTCTGGTCACCGCATCAAAATGGACTCACAGCCCAGCAATGTTCTGGGGGTTTGGATAAACACTCCTGCCTTCAGCCGGTTGGTTGACACATAATTCTATCAAGTTCAAGCGGTGTGTCTCAGGGGTCTTAACAGAAATGATCTCTGTCCGCCTCCGGTAAATTCCTTCGTCGCTCTCTCAAAAAGGCTAAAACCCGACCGACTGGGCTGATCTTTAGAATTTCAAGGGAAAAGCGAGGATCAGCTTTTCCCTTTCAGCTTCCTTTACCGGCTGACGAAAACCAGCCGGTAAAAAAAGAAAAGCTTTAATCTTTAAGTTAGCGTTCATCAGAAATATATATTAGTCACAATATGGGAGGCACAGGCTGTGACAAACTGTAATTAATTAATCTCCTTTAAAATGACCAAGGTTGAAAGGTCATTACGGATTTACAGAGAAGAATAACAAGTTTTTGTGAAACCAAGCTGGAGAGATTCAAAGACTTCCAATAAGTCGGCAAACCTTAGAGATTTTAAAGTTGCACTTTTCCGGGTTTGGATTGGAAGTGTGTTTATCTTCAATCTTCTTTCATTTAGCCGGTGAAGGGCTGCAGCATCAGCAATAATCACATCCCCTGGTCCTGCAGACTTACAACGACCTAAATGATTCATTCCTGAGGAGAGGTGAAGCGGGACCTTCTCTAGTAGCACCTGAAGTGAATGGTGCGTTTGCTTTACTCTGTGCTGGTTTAAAAGGGTTAGTAGTATGTACATAATGATTACAGCGTCTTTTGTTCTGATCCTTTTAATATCCCTTCTTTTCTGGCAGGCTTAGGTCACGTTCAGAACAAATCTGGTTTTGCGGTTGGGATTCGGCGGCGGTTAAACGCGGCGGTTTCTGGATTGAAGTCGAGCTTGTACTTGTGAACCTAAAGTAACTCTGAAGTAATCCTGGGGCGTTCACAGTCCTTATGAGAAACATATTCAATCCAGCGAGTTCTGGGTCTACCCAGGGATCCCCTACCGGTTGGATGTGCCTGGGATCCCCCCAAAAAAGGAGGCTAAATGTATCCACAGATTTAAAAGTAGCTCCTTCTACAGGAGGCCGATCACATTTTTAGATTATGACAGGCCAACAGGGGGCGATAAAGGTAGAACCGTAGATCTAGGTTGACCAATTAGAAGGCTTAAAAAGTCTCCGTATAGCGTTTGTCAGCACAGAGCAAACTGGATTTAAGGTGTAAACACTATTTCCATCTGCTCAAACTTAACCGGTCTACCAAGAAAGGCTAAAAAAACGGCATTCGTTGGCGGAGTCTGACTAAACAGGAAATAGCAGTTTAAACAAAGTCCCGATGTATTCTATGAAGCCACAAGTCATCCCGTCCACACGTCGACCCCTCCAACTGAGATTCAAACGCTGGATGGAAGGAGTTAAAACCACCAGAAGCAGATACTTTTCTGTGACCATTTCTAACGTTTGATGTAGACAAAAAGGCCAAACGCAGAGAAAGAGGCACATTTTTAAAAAGTACCCATGTACCCATGTGTGGACAAGGCAGAAGGCACCCCTACAAAAGAAAGTCATTTCGGCCGCTTGCATCCGTGACCTCATTCTTTCCGTCTCTACCACTAGGATTTTTTAAATACAAAACATGAGTTTGTCTTTATTAGGTGACTTAATAAAACATCCGGCTGAAGAAAAGTCAATAGAGCAGAGGCAGAAGCAGAAAGGGCTGAGTAATCCAGCCTCTGAGCCAAAGTTGGGTTTGGGTGTAGGTAAAGGTGTGTGTGTGTGTGTGTGTGTGTGTGAGTGAGGAGTACTGACGGGAATTGCAATTTCAACGGATTAAAACTAATTTATGAACAAGGTGTACAATAAGGGGAGATGTAAATGTTGACCTACACATGATACTGTGGAAAAACGTTTCTTTAAAGCACCGCCACCCCTCTATGACTAGGTCTATTATGTTCCTTGGTGCTTTTAACAACATTGTGCTGCCAGGGGGCCGGACCGACAGGGGAGAAGAAACGTCCTGCAAACTTGTTGCAGGTGGAAGAAGCCTCTCTGGAGTCAGTTGTTACTCCCAATCCAGGAGCCGGACAACGGGAGCTAAGCAAGCAGAGCTCACTGAACAAACCATAAAACATCTCTACTTTCCCTCCCGTTTGTGGAACCAACGACAGGTTCTGTGAAACAGGTTCAACAAATGTAACACACCGAAGTCTATTGTGCCAAACTCATGTCGGACAACAGCTATGGACTCGGAATTAAACAACTTTGGAACTCAAAAGTTCACTTTGTGCATTCCTGTTTCCTATAGAAGTGGATCAGTTTGGTTTAACGGCGTTCTGCCATAACATAGAAATGACATCACTGTCATAAATGTTAGCATATTTAAAGGAATGTGCTTTAGTAGGGCTGAGGCAACATGCAGGTAAGAGAGCTACATACATATCCATGAAACTAGACCTGCGCCGCCGTCCTCGACAGCAAGGGTATATCCCCGAAAAGCCCCAAATACCCTGTGTTCTACAAACATTGACATTTTTACCGTTGTACTTACAAACCTCCACGATTGAACTCCTAAATAAAATAAGAACTATTAGAGTAAAATAATATATACAAGACAGATCAACTCCCATCGTTTCTTACGCACAAACTTTGGACTAAATCAGACGGTTGAAAAATGTTGTTCCGCAAACTTTGGGAAGTTCCCCCCTCCAAAAATCAATCCAGTTCTTCCTTGCAAATTCTATGGGGGCATAGAATTGGAAAATTAAGCTTGAAACATGTTTTTGAGTAATAGTGTTAACATTAAGGATCTGCGGTGGATGCAGAGGTGGAGTCATTGACGCTTCCATAATATCCCCGACTTTTAGTGGATGCAATTATTCCAGGAAGTAGGAACCATATTCTGGTTTTATCCAAAGCATCCCAAGGAGAGATTTATAAATATATACAAACATACAGGTCAGGTTTTTCTGCTAAATTAATGTTGATGGGAAGCAGGATTAAAAATATTGTCTTAATATGATCAATAAACCGACCTTCGTCTCCCAGAATATCAATGCAGTATGCATCTGCTTTTCCAATCATTGGTTTGTCTCATTATTCCCTTATATTTCACACCGTATACATACACAATGCCGACCAGCCTTGTCACTTCAAAATAAGGGCACTTAAAATACATTCCTCATTATGATTTTAAACGTTAAAGGAAAAAAACAATCGGTATCGGCCACAAAGGTTTCCATAAGTGCGCTTCTAGTTAAGAAATATTGTCGAGGACTGTCAAGTTTTGAGTAGAGTGTCTCATTTTGCATGATGTTTTAATTGAATACCAGGAATGCAAATCGAATCTCATAAATAATGACAGATTCAAAACAATAGCAGCATGAGGTGATGCATGACTGAAGTTTGAGTTGAGCGTAATGAAAGCGTGAAACGCGTGTTTCCGGCGCTTATCGCCACACTAGTTTTTGGGAGTTGCTGTGGCGTGACTGTCGGCACTGCGAACCCTGAACCATAACGTACTTGACACGAGAACTAAATTTAGCCGCTCTGTTCCTCAAAGGGAGCTCGGTCCCCTGGGGGGAGCTTGTGCAGTGGAAAGGCCCTGGAGGCTCTTCTGTTATGCTTCACTTTGCCGCACGCTTACATATTTTGTCGAGTTGAACGTTTGACGGTGGCCACCAAAAATCACAGGTAGATTTTAAAATGTACGCACCAGCTCTGCAGTTCAGCAAACGTCTGCTTCATTATCTTGATTGAAGAGTCCATCTCCTCCTTGACCACCATCCTGTAGCGGGTCAGCGAGGCGGTGCATCTCTGCAGGTCCTTCACAGAGCGGTCGATGTTGGAAGCTAAGGGGTGGACATCAAAGCGGGTTTAGACACAGACTTTGCGATCGCCTTCGTGACAATTAAGTATCCTTACAATCATCTAAAAGCATCAAGAGATAACCTGGGAGGTAAGGGGTGCAGGTTACTGACCTATCTTCTTGGCTCCTGATGATCCGTGCTCGTCGCTAGTTGGTGCTAACCAGGAAGTGGGTGGATGTGAATTGGTGCCTGGCTTGTGTCGGGTCTTGTTGCCTCTGGGAATTGGGTGATTCCTTCCTCCTTGCTGTAAGGCGGGACTTGGAGCACTACCTTTACTTTCTGCTTGTGCACCTGTGAGAAGACAGATCCATTTAAAGCAAGAACAGTCAGGAAGTTTGGTTTGAAAACAGAGAGATTTAAAACTCAGCTGCTAGCATTTAGCAGCTAACCTGATGAGGAAAGGTTAGCTGCTGAATGCTAGCAGAAATGTAGCAATCTGAAGCATCTTCAGGTTGGGTTTAGTGACATCACAGGGTCGGAAACCTGCTCGGAGCAGAGAAGTATAACGGGTTGTGAGCACTGCATATGTTAACCTCACACTGTTTATGCGACTCGCCTCTTCTGCTTTCATCGCGGCTGCGATCTAAAACTAACACGAGGTTTTTGTTCTGCTTCATAAACGTTAAAAAAAAAGGAAAGAACCAAACTATGAACTATGTGCTGATTGAAGCGGCTAACCCTCAACAACAACTACAATCTCCTTGTGCTCATTACTTATCAGAGCTTTGATTACCGGTTGTTTCAGATGTAGCAGGTTCAGAGTCCAGCTCAGCCGCATCCAGGGAAGCGCAGTCCAGCTGTTCGCTCAGAGAGTCCAGAGACTCTCCGTCCACCACCGACCCGTTGGCGTGAAAGCCGTTCACCTCGTCCTTGCGCTCCTCGGGTGATGCGGACTCGGGTGGAGCGGGCTCGGCAGTGGCCTCTGGCTGAGGCTTGGGCTTCTTTTTCTTCTTGGGCTACAAACAGAAATATCTTTGTCACATTTATTTGTTCATCGTATCCGAAACTTCAGGAGTGGATCTAAGATTTAACTCGGGTAACAAAATGAAAAGAAAGATTACATTCTTAACATAAAACGTAAATATTATTGTTACCCCGATGACATCCTGTGATTAAAGGTCACTGAAGTATTTTCCAGTCCTATTTAATATTTGGTATAAATATGCGGTGACACGGGCCTGATTCTCTTTGACCGTCTGCAGAGTGGAGAGTTTCTGTACGGAGGATTGGTCTCAGATCTTCTCCGTGAGATCTCAGACCTCATCACAGACTACAGAAGGAGACTCAGGGAGGTCAGGAGGCGGAGCAAAAATATTTAATGGATCGAGCTATATATATAGTTATAGTTGACATCTTTAACATATTTGTTTCATGTTAAATATGTCATGTTTAAAAAAAGAAAAGAAGACATTCTACTTGAGTTAGAGGTTAGATTTCTGTGAATAATCTGAATTAAACCAATAATCCTGGAGGGTATTGTAAATGAAACCTCACACGCCTGATATAACAGCATATACAATAATACAGAGCGACGCATCTGTACATCCGCTTGGCACCCAATTATAGGTTGAGCAAAAATGTCAAAAACCGTTCAGGAGGGTCCGTCATTACAGGAAATTATCCCGAAATCCGTCTTACTTGTCCTAAAAAAAAAAAAAAAAAAAAAAAAAAAAAAAAAAAGGGCTGAACCTGAGTTTTGATTAGTTGTCGAGCACCAAAACATAAATCGCCTGATAGTTGGTGAACATTTCTATGGTGCTTCCCCCCACAGACGGCTGCCGTTACGTCATAGCCCACATGAGTTTTCTGCAGGTATGCTGCAAACAGATAAACTACACACATGACACCGTACAATTAAAAGATTCAAGGAGGAGAACCGGCCTCATGCCGCCAACGGAACGCTCTCTCACGCTGATAACCTGGACATTTTTGCAACTAAGCAAAGACACACGTCCCAAGAATCCATTCCTTTATTGGGCTCAAGGCATTTCATCTGCCAGCTACATAATCACAACTATAAGGGAAGGACTGAGTGACTGGAACTCTCCAGCGGGAGTTCTGGGAGAACGCACAGCAGAACAGCCCTTCAACTCCATCACCAGAACATTCTAAATACAGTTTACCTAAATAAATCATTACAGGGTTTCTGCAGGTTTCAACTAGTTACATTTTCAACATCTTAAGGCCGCTAGAAAGTCAATTTAAGACCACGTTAGCTAAATGTATGCCGGATGTGCAGGAGGACTGAGAAGACTGAAGGCACTTAAGACTCCGCTGAGACCCGGTAATCATTTCTCACCGTTTGTCCATTTGGGAGCTTCAGTGTCAGTGTCAGTATGAAGAATACAGTTATTTTTCTCCTGCTCTTACATTATACAGACGACCTGGACCGAGACAGTTTGAGCTAAACTGAATTAAAAGTTTGACCATTCAGATTCAGACTCCACATCAAAGCTTTAATCCATATTATACAATTAATGAAAGACATTGAACATCTCATTTTGTACTCTGAGTTCTGACAGATCTGAGAAAAACGGCCTTTTCCTTCCATGAGTTTGGAACAATTTACATAAGGACCAAAAGTTAAATTCCTGAATATCAATAAACTTTTAAAAGCATCGTAAAGAATGTGGCGTCTTTTCTTGAGAGACGACTATGTATGAACAGCTGTTGTTGTTTTACCGTGGACCTTTTTTATAAAAACCATGTTGTATTTGTCACACATTTAGAAACGTGTGACTGGATTCTACCTCGGCCAGGTTTCTTTTGCAAAAGAGATTTTTAATCTTTACAGGTTTCCCTGGTTAAACAAAGGTCTAATTAAAATTAAAAAATGAATAATTTAAGAGGTTCTGGAATTTGGTTTCAAGCCTCTGAAAGCTAGGGCTAGCACAGACATGCTAACTCAACAAAGATATTAAAGATGCAGACATTCTGGTTCTCACCTTCTTTTTGCCCGTGACATTCCATTCCTTCAGGATCTCCACTGCGCTACCTAAAGGCGCAAAGCAAACAATGGGTGACGCGGGTCCACAGCATGACGTGACAGGCTTAAGACCTCACAATAATACCCATCCTGACGTATGAATGTCCTGAGGTGTTGTTCAGACGATGTTTGAAATTAGGAACAAAGCGGCGTGACGTCAAGGGACTCCCTTCTTTTTCTAAAATTAAACTTGTGAAATTTCAAGCATGCACATTTCTGAGTTCCAAGCGTGACACGCCTAGAATTTTTTTTTCTTTCTTGGGGTCATATTCGAAGCAAGCATAAAGTCAAAATAACTAAAGACCGAGTGCAAAGTCAAGACAGAAAAAAAGCTCCAGATTTATTGGCACCCTTTCAAAAAAAAAAAAGACACCAATGATCTTTAAATCAAATTATTCATAAAAATCTAACCTGTTATTCAAGTGACGGTAATAAAATCTAATATTACATTCTTAACATTAAACAAATATTTTTTATTAGGAGCCCTGAAGCGTTGAACAGCGACTTCCTAAAAAATCACTGGGGTATAAATATGAGGTGACACAGGCCTGATTCTGATACCTTTGCGTAACTTCCAGGTCATGTGACATACAATAAACAATAAACTTAATGATGGCCCTAACATGCGCAGCACCAAAAAAACGGTGATGTATAAGCCCTATTACAGACTTCAGTTGTTGCCATGGCAACGTGTAAACAGCGGTTAAACATCAGACATAAAAGCTGTTTCGTTTTAGCTTTGGGTACGGTGCATGTTAGGGTCCCAATGAAGTTTCTTTGTAGTTTTCACGATGTTGGTTAATGTTTCATTGTAAGTCAAATGACCCGAAGTTAATGGAAGCTAGCACGGCTAATCAAAATGTTATGAAATGTTTGTGTACTATATATGTATTATTAAATGAGGCATTAAAAATGCGCATCCGGGGGAGACATCGCTTCTAAGTGTAATTCACAAACGCTCCTGGGTCTTGTGGTTTTTTCGTATTATTTTTTCTAAATGTTTTTTTTTTGCAGTTTTTGCAGCATGCATGTGTTGTACAAATTGATACAATGTTTTATTTGCTTTTACTTTATCTATTTGTATGTATTTTCTTAAGTTGCAGTGTGTCGGCCTCCGTACCAGAGAACACAGCAACGAGGAGCAAAGAAAAGTTGTAGAGCTGAACAAATCTGACAATGGAGACAAGAACATCTCTCAGCAGTTCAGAATGTCAGTTTCAATAGTTAAATCAATAATGAAGAAGTTTAAAGAGACTGGAGATGTTGGACTACGGTCTGGAAGAGGATGTGTCTGCAAACTCAGAAGAGGATGGTTAGGCTGGCAGCACACAAGCTAACGCTGCTACAGTTGGACAAACACCAACTTTCACTGGAACAAGGTCAGAGGTCAGATGAGACCAAAGTAGATCTTTTTGGCTACAAACATCTGAGATCAGTGTGGCCTAGCAAGAAAAAAAAGACATAGGGAAAAGCCCCTCGTATCCACTGTGAAGTCTGGTAGTGGATCCCTGATGCTGTGGGTCTGTTTTTCTTCCAACGGTTCTGGACATCCTTTTAAAAAAATGGTTCCATGGACTCCATCAAACACCAGCAGATACTGGATGAAGACCTAAAAGTCTGTCAGGAACCTTAAAGTGGGTCGTGGTTGGACCTTCCAGCAGGACAATGATCTGAAGATCACCTCAACATCAACCCAAGAATGGTTCAGAGGTCACAGAATAAAGGTTCTGCCATGACCATCCCAGTCACCTGACCTAAACCCCACAGAACATCTGTGGGATGTGCCGCAGAGGAGAGTCCACCAGCGTGGACCTCAGAACCTGAAGGAGGTGGAGAGGTTCTGTATGGCGGAATGGTCTCAGATCTTCTCCAAGTGTCCTCAGACCTCATTAAGGCTTCATAAGGAGACTCAGGCTGTTATCGAGGCAAAAGAGGGCGGAGCAAAAATATCTAAATCAGCGTTTTAAAAATTCAATAATTGTTCCACACAGGTTTAGAGAAAAATATTTGTTCATTTAAAGAATGTTTTTTTTTTTTTCATTTTGTTACTTGAGTTTGAGGTTTGTTTTTCGTGAATAATTTGAATTGAAGACCCTCGGTTTTAGACCATAAAGATATTGTTTGCATCGCATTTTTCCAAGGTTGGCCAATAATTCTGGAGGGCTCCCTAAGCGCATTATTTAGGTCACATTATACTTTTATATTGTGTTTTCCTTAAAACATCCCCTCAGGCGAGGCATAATTCTCCCAGAAAATGCAACATTACCCGTTTAACTACAGAGGCTTCCTACAAGGAAGTTCTGAGCGCTTCTAATGATCACTTTCTGAAATCAAGCACTGACATCCTCATACCTTCTAAAAAAGCTTGAACGGCCTTGTCCACAGAGTTCTCAAAATGCTGCAGCACCAGCACGATCTCATTGTTGCTTTTGTTTGGGACAACTGCCCTCACGGCACTGATCTGGGAAAGAAAAAGCGAAAAAACATGAGAGGAACCAGTTTTAATTTCATCCACATATACCCAGAATTCACACTGAAGGCGTTTCAACATTTAAATAACAGATGACAGGCTTCAAAATATAAAGAATGACCATATATTAAATATATGGCTTTTTTTTTTTAAAACCCATTTATCACATCAGTGTTAAATAAGGAAAGCTGTTTTGTTTGTAAGTTTTGGCACCAATTCAGGACCGCTACTTGCGGTCAGTGTAACTATTATTCCAAGCACGGTGACCCCCCCTGTCCTAAGAACACGGTGACATTGACAACACTCCGACACTCTGTCCCAATCTTCCCATGAACAGCTTTCAAGAGGATGTGGCTCATTGTGATATTAAATGGAATAGAATTCTCCGGCTGAGTTTTTTTAAAAATTGAGATTAGTGGCGTTTATTGTGTTGAGTTATTCAACAACAGAACAGTTATATTTCATTTAACAGAAAAAAAAAACACAAGAGAAAGACATAACTGCCTCCAAACACCTCTGTTTCCCTCTGGCAGTAGGGATATGCTTAGTCATGCTCTGAATCCTCGGCCCACTGACTACAAACTGAATGTCAAGCTTGAGATGAATCCATCAACACAGGAGGGAAAGTTTGGCTTTGAAGCATCTTGATATTACACAAATGTTGTTGTTTCAACATTCCTCATTCAATATCTGTGAATTCTCTCCGCGACTCCTCGTTTAAAGTCTCTGTATGTGCGGCGATGTGAAATGATGACCACGAGACCCTGCCCCCCTTTGAGAGCTTCATTAAAGTCCTTGGAAACGGGCGGCTGCTGTAAAAAAGCACCGGACGCAGGAGGATGGGAAAAGTCTCAGCATCCCGTCACGACTATTCTCATTTCAAGTTTTTGACAGAATATTCCTTTAAGGATTTTACCTAACTAATTGTTAAAATGTCATTCCACTGAGCTCCGTACTCCATTTACTCACTAATATGGATTCGTACAAGCTGCTCAGATAGATTGCCCCTTTATGGCATTAACAAAGCTGAATGATGATAATGATGATGATGATGATGATGATGATGATGATATGCAGTGTGTGTGCAAATCTTACTTTCTCCTTCATCCTCTCAGCCGTTCCTCCTTGGGACATGACCATTTTCGAGCGGGTGTCAAACACCACCCCGAATGTATCTGCAGAAAAGTAAAACAGACACCAAACTCCATAACTGCTCAGACCTCCAATCTTATTTGCAAAACCGCCGCAAGGCATCATTTGCAAAACAAAACAAAACAAAACAGATGGACGACATCATCACAGAGATATCCCGGGACCCCCTTTGCAAACACCCAAATCATGCTCGGATGGCAGATTTGTGCTTAAGATGCTGTTGGTCGTCTATCTCGACTAAAACATCACACTCCAAAACCACAGAGTGGAAAAAATGCTGACCCGGCGCGGCTGCAGGTTGTACCATTGGACACATTACTCAGCCACCACGTCAGCAACCCACTTGAGCAGCAGGCACTTAAAACAAAACAAAAAAAAGATCAACCTAAAAATGACCCCATCTGCGGCTGAGCCGCCTGGATCTGCGCCTGATTTAAAGGACTAAGGTAAAACATTTTTTGGGGCAGGACAGACTACTTTAGTTTTTGTCATCGGACACAGAATAAAATAAATCCCTGCAGGTCCGAGGCCGTTTCATGATAAAATAAATAAATAAATAAAACAGAAGTTTAGAAACATTCCATTGTAAATCTGCTGAACTACAGCTGAGTCAGAGGAATGGGGGGTAAAGTCCAAAGTTAATCTCTGGCCATCTAAAGACGAGGCAGAGAGTGTTTCCCCCTCACACGTGAAAGTAGGTCAATGTTACTGTAAACATCAACAGCCCCTCTTCATAAAGTAATCCAAGACATTGTTTTAAGATCATCCCATCTTTGAAGCATTTGCTTCATTTCTTTGTAAAACTCGGATCTACTGAACGCTTCAGCCACCAAAACCCAAGTGAAAAACTGAGTGTGTGCGTTTCCACACTAGAACACACATCGTACATAAATCACACATTTATCTTCATGTTCTTAAGGCTGATTTCACACAACTCATTCAGACCAGGCGGTTCCTGACATATGTGAGACTCGCTGCACTGTCGGGGGTTTTGTATTTTGGATGGTTCGGACCAATGACAGAAAGTTAAAGCAGGCCGCCGTCGCCACTAATCAGAAGCAGAGGAGAGACAAACGGACGAGAGAAGAAGTTTAAAAACGAGCTGTGGTTGGACGAGAGGAGAGGAGGAGACTGGAAGCCTCCTAAGCCAGGGATTGTGGGTTTGAGTCTCGTCCAGGTCGTCTTACAGGACAGTGGTGAAGCTAAAGTGGACTGGGTCCATAACCCAGAGGTTGATGGTTCAAAACCATCTACTGCTATCTCCTCCAGGGCAGGTTGAGCTCAGTGGGTTGAGCAGTTGTCCCCCAGTCACAAGAGAAATAACCTCACTATGTTCTAACGCGTTTAAATGTAAGTCATTAACAAAGGTTACATTATTTATTATTATTATTATTAATAATAATAAAGGCCAACTAACAACAATTAATTAATTCACTATTTTTATGAACTTCACTGCTTTTATAACCAAACGTGTTCCTACAACAACAGTATATTTCCAGCGAAGGTAATTCCGTCCTCTCATGTTGCATCCGTTTGGCACATCCTCGCTGATAGGATAGACAAATAAAATTTATTGTTTCGGTCTAATCCTCTTATCTAATGTTAAAATAACATACATATAAAAAAAACACAGCAGACACACACCCGTGTAAATTTAGAAAAATAAACAAGGATGGGAAAAAAACACAACCATTCAGTGCTTTGTGGATTCTCCACACAACAACAACATTCGGCTAAATAGTAAAAAGAAAAAAGAAAAAGCAATTTGGACGCAGCCCCGCATTGGACACGCCCACAAGCCGAGGCGTGTGCCCCTGTCGCCGTGAGCAATTCCACTTTATGATTTGACGTTGGGACACATTTGTAACAAAGATTCACCACAATTCAAAAAAAGGTTTTACAGTTTCAAGAACAGAAACATGAAAACGTGCCTTTTCACACTATGCTATCTGGCTAACTAAGTAACTTAGCGACACAAGTCGTCATCGTCTGCAGAGCCAACGAGTCTCCGCTTCAAACGCTCAAGCATTACTGACTCCACCCACGCCAGGACAGGTCGCCTCTGTAAATCTTGCAGACATGATACAGGGTTCAGACTCTTAAGTGTGAATGAAGCCTAATTTCTTAAAAGGTGTTAAAAAAGTCAAATGCGTACCTTTGTGGCTGTTTTTCTTCGCCATGTTGTCAGACAGAGGTATCCAAGAACTTTCAGGTACGCTTGAGCTGCTGGTCAAGTAAGGACTTCAACTGGGTTCACTTTTACTTTGAGAGCTGCTTGTTCAAGAAAGTGCCAACAGGGCTCAGGAGTGACAGCAGGCTCAGGAAGAACAAAAGCCTCAGGTTAGGCCTCCAACATCAATGCAAAGGTTCAGGTTCGCCTCCTCTTACTCTCCGAGTCGACCCGCCTGTGAGGGAAACCAGAGAACACAAGAGTTATGTTTTAGGAAGCACTCATCGAAAAACGTAAGTAAGTGTAGTCATGCTATATTAGGTGCAAATGCACTAAAGCTCCAATTCAGTAAGAGGAAATAAAGAAAATATAAATGCAAATCAAATCAAATTCAATTTCCTCCGGCTATTATATATGAATGAAAAACAGATTTCAATAAGCTGCTGTCTGTCGCACAGAGCGTTGGCATAAAAAAAAAAAAAAAAAATCCACAGTTAATGTTTTCCTTGGCAGGAACACCGTATTTAGTTCGGAGGAAAAAAAGGCTAGCAGGACGTGAGAGAGACTCATCTTTGAAGAGCATTTCCTTTTCCTCCGTGCTCCCAAGGTCCGTTGGGTCATAATGTTATGAGGGTTCAACATAATAGCCACCATGCCCACATAAATTCTGAAGGGGGAGTGACTGAATCGCCGAATTCAACACACGGACAGATGTTTTAACACTCGTGGTCAGGGTGAGCAGCCATTTTTAACTATTATGACTTTTCTTGCAGAGAAACTGGAAATAAGAACTGAATTTTTAGGGACGTCTGTATTTTCACTGAAATACTTCAAACCATTTTGAAATGTGCTTTGAATCCTCGTGCTTCAATTTTGTGGTTGCAAAATGAAAGAAAGCACCAAACCCCAAACCAAAACGTTGACATGGCAGACACCATAATAGTACAAAAAAAGAAAAGAAAAGAGGAATGCCTGAGTTATTCTTATTCCCTTTTCTCCCAAATTAACACAATAAAGGTTGATTAAGTAGAGCCTGGGAGTCTAATACGATCCGGGCTGTTTGGAAACGACTCCGTCGCTCAGCTGAAAAAGCAATCAATTCTACAGATAACTCAAATTCCTTGAACAGAATCCTGCCAAATCCGAGCTACTTTAATTATGTCCTTTGTAGTCTTAAAATGCTTCAGTCAGACCTTCGGCGATCTGGACTCATTTTTTTACGGGCCAGCTGCTGCCCTGCGCCCCTTAGCTTTCTCTTCTCTCCAAAATGAAACTGGAAAACTGTACAAACCCACACCTTCCTGATTAGGACTTTTGTGTGTCACAATCCTGGTTCCCTGTACCACACCTCTGCAGACGTCAAACCCACATTAGGACGATGTAAAGGTGACAGAGCGGCTGTCACACTAGGATGCATTGTGTTTATCAAGAGGGATGGTGCTTAAGTTTTCAATGGGGCCAGGAGCATTCGTCGTGAGCGAGGCAACTCAGAAGAAGCGCTTACTCAGCAGTCAATAAAAGCCGGAGACAGAAAAGTTTGCTTAAACTTCAGTTGAGGACAGTGAAGCTTTAATTTACATATTTACGTTAGTCAAGCCAAGTTGTTCAACTGTTGATTGGAACACTTTATGAGGCACGATTTCTTTATTTTCTTAAATGAGGGCCACATAACAGGCCTGGTGAAAAATTTTGACATTTTGAAACTGGTGAAAATATCCAAACTACACGACGGGTAACGTGGTAATAAATAACACATAATCATAAAGTAGGAGGTACAGATCGTGGCTGGTAGCCACTGAACAGCAAAGAAGAAAGAGAAAAGTTGTTAGCTGTCAGAGCGGTACTAGCTTTCAAATTGGCACTCTATACACCCAAACGTAGCTAGCTTACCCATAATTCTCTCTGCTAAATGGACCACCCATACTGTTTATGTCCTCCAAGCCACCTATGAGTCCAGATATGCGGGCACCTTTTTTTTTTTTTAGAATTCTTGCCACACGGGGTGACAAAAATGATCGCAGTTGCTCGTCTCTGTCTCGTTAGCATATTCCTAGCAAACAATCTTTTTCCTGCCTCGGAGCTTTCAAGCAAATCCTTATTGACAAGAGTAAAAACCAACACGCCGCAGGGGCTAAGGGGTTTTACAGTGCGAGAAATCAAGTTGTGAGCTACTAGAGAAGATTTATTAGCATAGCACAAAAGGGAATCTAACAACAATGCTTGAAAAAATCATACACTTATTGGCCAGCATTACCAAAACGCTGAGTTGTCACATTATGGATAAGGTAGTAAAGATGAGCTAACCCCATTAAATGTTCCATTAGATGCAAAACTCCTGATGAATCTTTGCTGTTGTTACGTTACGTTGTACTGTCATTTCATCATATAGGCTACGCTTAAATAAGTTCATAAGTATGATTTTTTTTCTTTTACTTTTCTAAAACAAGTTGAGTTTTTTTCCTTAGTGAGGACATTAAAGGGTTAAGTTGGATCAGAAATATTATTCATCAGCCATAACCTGCTGGAGTTGAAAACTTCAAACAGGGAGGAACAGAAGATATCACATTCTCAAAAAATTATAGCTTTTGTGCATCAGCGGACTTTCATGTACAGGATTTATTTTAAGAATATTTTAACCCTTTGGAGTCTGAGGCCAATGTGGAATAAACTTAACGCCCACTTAAGCCATTAAAAACTACGTTAAATAATGTTCAATATAAGCCGTTGTGTTGTATCTGTTTTGAAGTATGACATCATATCTATTACCTGTCAGAAAGGTCTCCACTTCAGCACACCAAATCTCTGTGATCCTAGGATCCAGAGGGTTAATCACTTCCAAGGTTCTGCATGGCTTAGCTCCTGCTAACATCAGTGATTCGCTGACCTCTTACAACACTGACTGGATCCTTCGGTCATCCAAAAAAATTCATGCTAACTCAAATCCAAAGATGACTGACTTCTCATATGCAGACCAAACACCAAAATGATTGAACACCCTGCCTACTCTCATCAGAACACTTAGCTGCAGAAAAGGCTCTTAAAAATTGGCTCATTTTTTAAATGTGAATGATTGATGTGTGTGTTTTGAGTCTACATATCCAGCGCTGTGGTTTTGATTTTTGATTTTTTTTTTAATGGTGGCTTCTATTCAATGAAGCACTTTGTCTCTACATTTCTATGCAACGCACTTGGTAACCTCGGTTTAGAAAAGTGCTATACAAATGACGCTTTACTTACTTACCTACTTTTCTCCTGACAGAGAGACAGCAACAAAGCATTCCTCTGTCTGCTTTAAGTATTTGCGGATCACCTCTTAATCCTGGCTACAACAAATAAATATGCTTAATTGCAACTGTTGATGTGAAGTTGCATCTCTTGCTGGCGTAATCGTGGCGATGTAGGCATCACCGTTGATCGATCTCGCATTTATCTTGTAGCAATTATCGTATGAGTCGAAATAGCCTGCTACAAAAATCAATTAAAAAGATTTTTTTTTAAATCTCAGCACATTATAACCACTGCTTAAAGCTGCACGATTAACCATCTAAGAATTTACTTCGTGAGGGGAATTAATGTTAATCAGAGCGGAGGGAAATCAAACTTCCAATCGTAATAACAGTCCGAAATGTTACTTTGTCCTGTTTTTGCTATTTTCTAACTCACTAGGAGTTGATTTTCTCGCACAATAAAAATGTCTCTGCTTCAGTGTTAGAGTTCTGAGATTTGGCTCGAGCCCGGGGGTTACGTGAACGATAGCTAGCTTAAAATGACCTAGCCTAGAGCTAAGAGGCTATGATTTCAGGATGAATTATATTGTCCTAAACGCCTAATTTGACCCAAAAAAAAGCGTCGACGAAACCGACTTAATGCAGCGGAGGGTGTGAGGTGAATGCTGGCGGTGCTTGCGCGCAGCTAACGTTACTGCTCTTTTATAATTCAACGCTGAGCTGAGAGGCTAGCCATCCTTTAGCTTCTCCACTCAGGCGCTACGCTATACAGAAACTATTAACCTCCATTTACAGCTAGGGTAGTACGTTTATTATCCACGCAGGAGTAAACATTAAATCCATACCTGGTTTTGACTAGGAAACCGATGAATAGGTAGTAGAGTCGGGTTGCCGCTGCTCCTGACGCCAGCCGTCTTCAGTGCCAGCAGTCTGCTGTGGGCAATATTTTCCTACGGCAGACTCCCTCCGAGCTGCGGGCTGCCAGGTTCGTTTAAAACACGCCCCTTTCAACGCGTTTGAATCAGTTTCGAAAGAGTGGAAATGAAACTAGTTCAGTTCAAGGCCTCCACAGCAGAGGCAAACGAACTCCCGAGCATTACTGTATGTGTTTAGGAATAAAGTGATTGAAGTGATTCTGACCTGGGGCACAGACTCCAATTGTAAAATGTTGTGTCATTGCTGCTGTGTTTCAAAATGTGCAATACAACATCTATATCTCTACAACTACTACCACAAATACTACTACTACTACTTTTTCCTTTTTCTTTTTGCATATAATCTTATTGAGTTTTTTCGTCATATTATAGTATACATAATACAGGGAAACATGATGAACACAGAAAAGGAAATAACTTCTCTGTAATCTTTCCTGTAATGAAGGAATAATAACAGCCCAACCCTCATTCCTAAACCAGAGACTGCAACAGCTGTCAACATCTGACTAGAAATAAAAATTGCATAACCGATGACTAATTGATGACGAGAACTTTAAACAATAAACTTCAACGTGAGCTTGATGGTACAATTAAAGCTGTATGAACCTGGACTGTTTCACTGTATGAACCTGGACCGTTTCACTGTGTGAACCTGGACTGTTTCACTGTATGAACCTGGACTGTTTTACTGTATGAACCTGGACTGTGTAACTGTGTGAACCTGGACTGTTTCACTGTATGAACCCTGACTGTTTCACTGAACAAAAATAAATAATTATATTATGTATAACATTAGAGAGAAATTTTTTTTTTAAATAAAATTTGCGACTTGAGGTAGAGGTTAGATTTTTGGGATAGCTTTAATTGAAGATCATGGTATAGACAATAAAAATACTTTTTTGCGTTTCATTTTACTCAGTCTTTTTTCATAGAATGCCAATAATTGTGGAGGTTATTGTTTGTAGAAAGTCAAAAAGCCACAAGGCTTAAAAAATCCCAAAGGCATTTATACAAATCATTTTTAAAGAGATTTTTAAAAGATTTTTTTTCTTTTTTAGTTTGTAATGTGGAAACCTGAACCCTGCGTACTGAGACTCAGCACCTTTATTCGACCGGTGAAGAATGTGATAAATAATAGTATAGAATTTTTGATGAGGTGTGCCATTTTAAAGACTTTAATGTTATAAATTAATCAACACAATGTAATCCGTGCATCCACACGCAATTCCTGTCTGTAGGGAAGAATTGAGCTGCAATAGAAAATATGGCATTACCGTGATGATATCCACCTGTTTATATAACAGTTCTTATTTTATTTAGTTTTTGGGCTGCTGGATGTTTGTATGATATGCTATTTTATTTTTTCCAATATTGTAGTAGCCTACTGCATGGGTCTTACATCAATAGGGCAAGATTCCCAAAATATTCTGACATCAATCCCCCATATGGATCTCTAGACAAATAAAAAAAATACGTTTTTAAGAGAGTTGTATTAGTTGTACATCATTTTATTTGAATTAAAATAATGAATGCAGTGTTACAGATCAGAAAAGGTGATAATGGTGAGTGTATGAAGTGATGAAATACTTGAACCGTCCAAACTTGGCAACCAATAATCCACGTCGTCATTTCCGAAGCCGTAGTAGAGGGTTCGCTCGTTTTGCTGCCGTGTATTCCCCGGTGGTACACACAGCACAGCTACCGGTGTTTAGCATAAGCTGTCCCGCCTGTCTTCACTTGAATTGTCGACTGCAAGTGCTGCCATGACCGCTCTCAACCCGAGGGAAGAACAAGTTGAAGACGTTAGCTGCCGTGTGTGATCAGAGTGAGTGCGGGGACGTGTGTAGCCACCGTTACCGACCAACCGACAGGAACGGAGCAACACGTTCCAGCAAAATGGCAACTCCATATGTGACAGATGAATCTGGTAAGGCTGATGCATGTGCCAGACCTTTGTCTGATTGAAATGAAACGTTCTCTGTTAAACACTGCAGCTACTGTCAATGCAAAACGTATTTCTTCTCGTATTTACAATATTTGTTGCAGACAACCACAAGCCACGCGACTCCGATGTTTTGTTATGTGGCGGGCTAATGTCAACCTGCTAATTCAACTACTGCTAGCTAGCTTACAACATCACACTTATTAGCCACTGTTGTGAAAACATAAGTCTGTGCTGTGTAATAATGTGGCATTCATTATTTTCTGAATGATTAGCTACCAGAGTTTTAATTAGGAAAATTAACTTTTTAGTTCAACAACCGCACAATTGCAACATGAGCTAACATTACTTAGCTGTTTCAATGTAACGATTAGCCCACATAGACCTTTAGCAAACGTTACTCAGCTGTTCTCTGAAACGTTTAGCCTATAAATAAACCCTGGTTAGTCCACATGGAACTGTAGCAATCGCTTTTCAGCTATTTCGATGTAACGGCTAGCCCCCCCCCCCCCCCCACATGAACTTTAATTAACGTTACTCAGCTGTTTTTATGTAACACTTAACCATAAAAATAGTTAAGTGGTTTCAGCGTCACTTATCCGTTACTGTGTAGGCTAACCGATACAAAGGAACAGCCCAGTAACATTAGCTTCTGAGCTATTCTTGTGCTAGTTCTGAGTAAAATATTCACGAGCTATTAAGTATTTGGTCTATGTTGGCCAACCAGTATTCCTAAGTAACGTCCAGCCTACATAGGAATAGTTAAGTAACTTTAGGTAACGTTACTTAGCTTTTCCTATGTAACGATTTCCCACAAGGACTAGTGAACTTGGATAGGGATATGTTTCAATCATATTGTTTCCTTGCGGCCTTAATGCAAAGGCATTTCTATTTATGCAAACCGCTAATCACGTATAAACTTTACTCTTCACAGGAACAGATAAGTAAAGTTAGCTAATGCTACTTTACTATTCCTACGTAACTGTTAGCTTATTTTGGAATCGCCGAATAAGCTTGGTCAATGCTATGAGCTCTTCCTTTCAAATGGTTTGCCTTAATAGCAAAAGCTAAGTAGTCTTGGCAAATATTACTTAATACAGCAGTTAGCAGTTAAGCTACATAGGAATAGCTTCGCTAATGTTTTGAATTATTCTTACTTATTGGCATTTAGTAAGGATCGTAATGAAATAAAAATTTTAACTATGTGGACACTGGTTCGCTAACAAAGGGACTTCCTCATTACCATTTTAATCCGCAATGTCTTCTTGTTTCAATCATATTGTTTCCTTGCGGCCTTAATGCAAAGGCTTTGTGGCCGGGTGCCAGTCCACTCCTTGGTGGCTGGTGTAAAGGATAAGATGCACTCCACTCAGTATCAGAGAATCCTAGAAGACATTGTCTCGCTATCTGTGTGGCAGCTGAAGACTGGGTCTTCCTCGACATGCCAGAAATGATATTGACCCCATGTATACAAAGTCTGCCAAGGCTTGGTTTCAGAAGCAGTTCTGGAACATTCTGGAGTAGTACTCACGGTTGTCTGACTTGAATCCCACAGAAGATCGATGGTGGGATTTGATGAAGGTGATTGCAGCACATAAACACAAAACAAAGAATTGGAGTCCTTCGCCCACAAGGAATGGGCCAAAATTCCCCAGGAATCCTGCCTACTGACGCACGAGGTTTAAAGCAGGTCATAGCATCTAAAGGCTCTCGACAAAGAAATACAGACGCTTGCCTTTAAGGGTTGAGGAAGGAAGAAACCCTTTGGAGGAATGCAGCTGTCGGTAAAAGCGGTTTTGTTTGTGTTTGATAATGAACGCCCGTTCACACCCATGGCAATGTTCCACTGTTTGACAGCCGGCTTGTTTTAAATGTGGGCTCATGAATCCTTTTTTCACACCGATGCTATTTTCATTGATAGTGCTGAGAAATGCTAGTGAAGATTCACATGTGGGCCCAGCATTAAATAGAAATAACTGAGTAATGATTGTTTGCGGTGTGGAAAACCCTCGCTGGATTGTTTGTCCATAAGACATATAAAATAAAATAAAATAAAAAGTCAAAACAATGTGTTGAAATTATGTTAAAAAGTGTGAATCCTCTGCAGTTTTTTGAAATCTGAAAGCCGACCCAGATAAGAGCTAGGGATCGGACTTGGTTTATCACACAATTTGAAAAAAGTAATTGGCCCAAAACACGAAAATAATGATAAGCCGATCTTCATCAAAACGCTCATTACATTAAATACATCTTTGGTGGGGCTAATATGTGTCGAGATAAAGCTGAGCTGACCCGGAGTCAGTCAGATGGATGTCGTGTCTTTGAAAGGTCAGGGGATGTAAGATCTGGATGAAGAATTGATGGCATAGTGATGAAGTCTGAGTGCATTTGGAGGTCTCAGGCAGTGGTCCCCGGTCTGAGTCACATGTCACATCAGTGTGTAGTTCCCTCCTGGTTTGTTGGTGAACTCTGAAACAGTATTTTTAGAAAAAACATCACATTTCTTGCCGTGTTCGTCTGTTTGTGAGCCGTGTAGCGGTAAGACGGATTTGCATGAATCTTTACCCTGAGGTAGGGTTCAGCATATCCTTAAAGTGATTAAATTTTGGTGACGTTACGTGTTTCACTACAATTAAAATACAATACAAATAATAAGCCGTTTGGAGTAGTGATGTCACAAAGTAACCATGGCTGCCCTTGATTCCTTTGATGTTTCTTTGGGTCTGGAGATGGTGGCTCAGTTTCGAGAGTTTGTTTGATTCCTTTCGATGCTCCTTTTGGGGGTGGAGCTGGGGGCTCAGTGAGATGAACAGAGACGCAGAAGTGGAAGGCGCCGGAGACGAGCGGCTACCGAGTGTCTGAGAGATACTCAGAGAGTTTGTTGGAGTTGTCGGTTTATTTAGAGGCCGGCACTAACAGTCTCTGACAGTGAATTTTTCCTAAACGTTTTTTCCTAGGTTACTCTGCCTTGGCAGAAGTTTGCGCTGTCTGAGCGCTTTTTTTTCTATTTGGTTCAATTACCGTACCGTTTAAAATGATATCATTCCGACAAGTGAATACATTTTTATAGTCATATATTCCGTAACGAACACACACACACACACACACACACACACACACACACACACACACACACACACACACACACACACACGAGGTGAACAGCACGTCACACTGAATGAAGCCTTTAGCTGATTTAGAGCCGTGATCCTTTAAACTCTACATGCAAAGTGACATCTGGTGGTTTTAGACACTTAGAGCTTCCTGACAACGTCCCGCTGGTGCTTTCAATCTCATGTGTGCAATAAAAGTCCAGGTGCCTGTGCTCTATTAATTAATTCAACCTCCTTGTTGCTCTGTGCTTTGACTGTAAATACAATAATGTGTGGTAGTTAAATATTCATGTGGATGTTTATTATTAATGTTCTGTCTCGGCGTAGTATCCGCAGTGTCCATCATGACTCTGTGGTCCATATACGGTGCCCCTTCGGAATTAAGGTCAAGTTACGTAATATATTATTTAATATAGAACCAAGAACCTCTGTGAAATCATGTAATTAAAAGGTATCCTATTTTAAAACTTTATTTTTGTGTGAGCAACAAGAATGGCGCCAGTCAATCAATCAATCGATCAATCTTTATTTATATAGCGCCAATTCACAACAACAGTTGTCTCAAGGTGCTTTCCAGAAAGAGCAGGTCTAGACCAGACTTTTTATATAATTATCTACAGGACCCAACAAATTCCTCCTTGAGCAGCACTTGGCGACAATGGCGAGAAAAAACTCTCCTTTAACGGGCAGAAACCTCGAGCAGATCCAAGACTCAGGCCAGTGTGTTGGGAAAGGCGTCTGTCACGTCTGCTCTACTCGCTATTAACTGTGGCTTTGATTGTTAGCGTAATTGTCGTGATGTCTCTGCTCTACTCACTTCTTATAGTCCGAGCCTCTCGAATAAAGTTGGCAAGACAAGTTTTGGGAGTCCAGACTTCATGCTGTCCTTCAATTCTGTCAGAACAGACAGAAATGGTCGCTCACTGTGTGTTACTCTACGTAAGAGGGGAATCAGGAGACGGGGAAAAGGAGGAGGCTTTCTGGTCAAACTTAAAGTTTACCTGGCAACTAGCGGGTTTCACGGTTTGACGGCGATCCTGGGAAAGTAGGGGGCGGTTGCTACGACCTATTGTTCCGGGTCATTCCCTGGTACCCGCATCGATTGGTAGGAATTGTTTGCGATTTTAATATACGTGTCTGCTGTGAGACCCCACCCCCTTGTTAAGGACTTTTCAAATCTTATTGACCCTTTTACTTTTATTCAATCCGTCTCCGGGCCGACACATGATAAGTGGATCACACCGGACCTGCTTTTGTTTTATGGTTTGAGCCAGAACATGACGGAAATCTGCAACACATCTATATCAGATATCTTCAGATATCTTTCCTGTGCTGTTCACAGTTCCAGTCCCTCGTTCAAGGGTTGAATCCTGTGATCCTTATCGCTGCCCGCGGTTGATAAACCCACAAACGATGTCGCTGTGTTCTTCTGCTTTTAATGACTCTGTGCCTCGATCTCTGGACGTTGACTATGAACTCGATCTTGATGAGCTTACTCTCCTTTTCAACTTCTCAGATCCGTGGTGGAATAATACCACCCAAGCTCTTAGACCGGCATGTAGACATGACAAGAGAAAAAAAAAAGGAGGATAAGCTCCAAGTTTCTCTGTGAATTTTACGGGACTGTCGCTCAGATTATCAGCGAGGTAAAAAACAGACTCATTTATCTCTGACAGCTGTCAGAGGCATCAAGTTCTGTTTAATGCTTTTAATTGGCTCATGAAAACTTTGTGGTACCGATTGTATTGTTCCTACGCCAAAACTCTGAAAGGAATTTCTTCTTCTTCTTCTTTTTCAATGATAAGATCTCTGCTCTTGGTTCTGCATCAAACGGGTCCGGCTGTATTCTGTCGGTTTGAACCCATATCACCGAGCGCATTATCTGATGTCGTAAAACATCAAAACTAACATCAAAGTATCTAGACAAGCGTTGTGGAATTAAGATGACATAAAATCCATGATGTCGATAAACTTCCTTCCATCCAAATAAAGAGAAAAACAGAGATTTTGATTTTGATGGTTCAAATTTCCTCCACTACGGGAGTTTTATCTCCAAAACATTCCAGGCCATTTCTCAACAGATTTACTCCAAATGTGGTGATTATGGATTGAATCGAGACCTAATTTGTATATTCACATATTTTACTCGAATAGTTCTCATTTCACTCACTGGGGGATTTTACAAAATGTGATTATTCTTTCCCAAAAAAAATCCAAAAGTTTTTCCGACATAGCTTCCTAGCCGTTTGTCTTATTTAGAACAAACAAGTCTCTTTTCTACGTCATACTTTACTCTAAAAGTTCATATTTAATCACTGTTTTTCAGACATAACCTCACATGTAAAATGAGGAGTTCAATCAGCGGGCATTGCTTGTACAACGCAGGGGGTTGGGGCTTTTTATACATATATACATATGTCCTTGCTATGCGGGTCGACGGTGCAGACATAGTTCTTTATGATGCTACATTGTCAACCTCATAAAAGAATATAAAGTCATTAAAAAGAAGGAGAGAAGTGAATGTTGATCAGAACCGACGCCGTTTATGTCTCATTTCTCTCATTTTGAGAGAGAAAACGATGCGAGCTACTTGGCATTCATGGAAACGGTCAAAGGCAGCCCACAGACGAGGACAAAAATAAAACATCGGCTGGCTAAAGATGTGTAGTTTTATTCCAGTCAGTATGAGAACTCTGTACAATTATGGGCCTTTTGCTCTTCAGGGAAATATATTGCTGCCACACAACGGCCCGATGGAACATGGAGGAAGCCGCGGCGGGTGAAGGATGGTTATACCCCACAGGAAGAAGTACCGGTGTAAGTTCAGTACCTTTTACTCAACAGAACACATTAAACCTGAACTTATTCTGCAACAAGTCCAGATTAGATTGGGCCCAATGTTGACTACTAACCACTCAGACTTTGAGGAAGGTGAAAGGCCATTTTTCTCATCTGTTCTCATCTCCTTTCTTTTATTTCCTGTCTTAGTTATGAGAACAAGTACGTGAAATTCTTCAAAGGCAAACCGGACCTGCCGCCCGGCATGAGCCAATCCGATGCCGGGGCGCCAAAGCAGCAGCAAAAGAACCCCGGGGACGAGACAGCCAGCCTCTCAAAGTCGGCCAAACGTAACATGAAACGTAAGGAAAAACGGAAACAGCAGCAGCAGGACGGGGACGGAGACGGAGACGAGGACGTGGAGTTGGCGAGCAGCGCCATGGAGAACGTGTCCATCTCGGAGGGAAGCGAGTCTTCAAACCAGACAGAGCCCGCCATATCCGTCTCCGTATCCTCTTCCAGCGATTCCTCGGCTGCCGCTGAAACGACCAAGAAGATTAAAAACCTAAAGAAGAAGCTGCGACAAGTAGAGGAGCTGCAGCAGAAAGTGGACTCTGGGGAAATTAAAGAGCCAACAAAGGATCAGCGGGAGAAGCTGGACCGGGCTCGGGCCCTGCAGGAGGAGTTAGAGCAGCTCGAACGCGATTCTTGAAGCAATAAAGGAGAACAGAAGAGTCGGACTGATAAACTAACCTACGCCATGACAGACCGGGGGGGGGCTTTGTAGCATCGTGAGCTTAGATACGTCCCACCTATTTGATATACATCACGAGGGACCGCCAGGCCCCACATCTTCACACCAGAACCGCCTCTTTTCCACATCCTGACTCTTCCCTACAGACTCGACCGGCCAGGCCACCAATTTATAAATATCTTTTAAAGGCATCATTGTGAATTGTTTTTGTGCGTGTCTGTCCTTTAACCTTTTTGTACCTTTCATCACCTTGTATCATGAGTATTTCACATAAAAGCTCTTATTATTATTATTATTATTATTCTTTTCTCTTAACCCTTACATTCTGCTCATGTTCTACACCGACACAGTATGGATGGATATAACAAGTGTGTGTAACAACATTCTGAAGTTCTATGTGGAACTTATAAATAATATGTCATTAAAATGTGATAGTAGTACTTAAATAAGGATTCAGGAGCAGGGAGAGTGTTTTTTTTTTTTTTTGGTTTTTGTTTCAACTATTTATGAAGGTTCACTTTTTGGAGAGCAGAAGGTATTTTCTTTTTTCTTTTTTTAAACTTCAAACTAATTCAAATAAGAACATTATACGGAGCAAGAATGTACATTAACAAATGAAGCAAAAAATGTATAATAAGTATTTGACAGGTCACCAGAAAAATAAAAAAGCTAAATAAAAATAATAATAAAAAAATGCTAATCTACAAACACAATTAAGTAAGCTTTAAGGAGCACAGAGGGGCTTTGCGTGGATTTGAAGATAAACCTTTATATTATTTTCGTCTTTTTATTCATATTAATATCTTTTCGAGGGTTTTAAATTAAGCTTTGTGGGAATATTCCTCTTACATGCATGAATATGACATTCACCCGATAAAACGATGGAATGCAGTGTCAGTACATCACAAGAAACAAAGTGGTTTTTTTTTTAATCACCGTAACGACATTGCTGGCTCCACGCCAGCGCCACGAAGACATCCCGGGATCATATTCTGCTTTTTAACCGCTCTCTGTCACAACTGAGATCACTGAGGAGTTATTCTTGGCTGTAAGTGGTGCAAGAATGCGCGATCATTCAGCTAGTGTCTGAATCATAGTCCCGAGTGTCTGTCCACAGATCGTGTCTGTCCACAGATCACATCTGTGAGGATTTATGATGTGGGTTGATGACCACAGCCTCGCGGGGAACCCGGAGAGACTAACGCAGAGAGCAGGGTGTGTAAAAATATAGAATCAATAATTAATGTTTCCTAATTGAAGAGTTCAGTAGTCCTAGAAGATGCTGACGTCGCACATCTGTAATTATAACCCTGACGTGGCTCAGCGGGGAAAAAAAGAAAATACCAAACACGTTTTCCGGAAATGACGTCAACACCAGGGCGGAAATGGATGGAGTCCGAAAAAAAACCCAACACATTCGTGTTCACGACTCTTTGATCTACGGGGCAACTTTTATAAAGTGGCACAAATGTGCAGCAACATTTAGCTCCTAATAATGTTTAAAAAGTGAATCTGAATAAAATAACAAACAAATTAATGGCATGTTTATGAATTTTGTCTCATTTAATTATCTAGCAAAATGATATTAAATAAAATGTCAATGTCAAATCTGAGTACTAAATGTAAACGCTGCACCTAAATCCAGAATTTAATTGTTAAATATCCAATCTAAAGTTAAATCTGGATCTAAATATCACAACTAAATGTTAATTCCAAATATTAAATCTAAATGTTAGACATTGGATGACTGGATGTAAAAAGGTAAATAATAGCTATTCAACCGATTTTTTCAGATCTAAATATAAATGTTAACCTAAATGTTAGATGTCAACTATACATTTTATTTCTGAATCTAAATACTACATTTAAATAGTAAAACTACAAAATATAAAATATTAAACCTAAATGTTGAATGCAAAGGCTAAGATCCAAACTTTGAATCTAACAACAAATCTTAATTTTTCATTTCGAAACATTATGTTAAACCTTTAAATTATCAATGTTAAATCAAAATGTTAGATATCATAAGGCCAAGGGGTAAAAAAGGTAAATGGAAAATATCAAACCTAAAATTTAAGTCTAAATCAAAAGTTTTGTTGTTAAATTTTAAATTCTCATAGGTAATTATCAAATATAACGTTTGGATCCAAATATTATTCTTCCTCTTCTTCTTAAATCAAAAATGTATAAGTTAAATCTGTCTGACTTACAATGTGATTTTACAATTGGTCAACATCCCTGCGGTTAAACATATTTATTGTTGATTATCTCCTCTACTTTTTTCAGTAAATAACTTTTCTCTCTGGATTCTGGTTCTGGAATGAAACTGAAACCCACCTGGTGTCTCAGTCCTACTGGAAACTCGTCCATGCATGACTGAGCAGCACAGCTGGAGATTGTTTAACGGACCGGAGGTCATATTTCCTGCAGGTGTTTACAGGCATACAGTCCTGACAGGGACCAGGTGACGAGGGTCATAATCTGCTGGGTGTAGTGTCGTGACTGAACCACCAGAGGTCACCAGAGATTCAACAAAAACCTCATCCTGCACCTTCGGTTTACCACCCCAGAAGTGCTCATTTTTTTCAGACTCTTACAGAAAAATGTTCTCATCACGTGAGAAATAATAGCCTTATTATTGTGGGGACAAAGTTAGCTTTATATCGACATCTGAATAAACATAATTAAAAGAAACAGCTACTTTGACTGACAGAAAACATTAACGAAGCACTTTCATAAGTGGGCCAATACATTATAACCATGTAACTGTGGGCCTGGACCCTCAAACCAAAGCTGGAATATGACAAAATTCATTTAAATATTTTTCATTGTAACTATAATTCGACAGGCAAGTACAATTTTATTATTTTTTTTTTAATAGGAAAAACAGAACAGAGAGAGTTCATGAACATTCAGGGCATCCTGGGAAGAATGAGATCATCACAAAAATCAATCAAAATAAATAATAACAATAAAATTTGCACACATTTAAAGTGACCTACAGTTCCATCGGTTCACTCTGTATCACACTGTAAAAATTATCAGAAGAAATTACGGTAAAAAAAACTTTGCTGTCTAATTACTGAACTCATCTACATAATAGATCCTGATCCGTTATAAAAATCCACTTCCAGTTACGGATCTGTGTCATTTCCAGTTTGTAAATATAAGTTTCAATGAGAAATACCAACAACATAAGTGAGCCATCAGCCAAAGGTAAAGAAAATGCTACGATGACGTCATGCCATAATGCCATGACATCACGGCGACGGAATTTAGTCAAGTCTAGGTGTTGTCAAGCAATACCTCTGGGTATAATTCCATGCAGATTTCTCCATTACTTTAAGAGTTATTGCCCCCAAAAAACTCATAAGTGCCCTATCTCACAATGGTTAAGATAATGTTAGTATGACATCACATCGTGGGGTCATGACGTATTGTCATTAAAATTTAATCACCTCTAGGATATTACAAAATCTTCCTCTGGGTAAAACCCCATTCAGAAGTTTTGATTAATTTATGAATTATTGCCAAAAAACATCAAAAGTGCCCTTTCTCAAAATTGTTAGGAAAACATTTTTGATGACATCACGCCATTAGGGGATGATATAACGTCACCAAACTTGAATCATCACCAGGATATATCAAAGTCCTCCTCATCATCATGCACAATTGTCAATTCTTAAATGAGTTATTGCCAAAAAGCATAAAAATTGCCCTGTCTCAAAATGGTTGGGAAACATTATTGATGACATCACGCCATTAGCTGATGATGTCACCAAACTTGAATCATCACTAGGATATATCGAAGTCTACCTCTGGGTAAAATTTAATGCAGATTTGTCCATTAATTTATGAATTATTTTCAAATCGCCCCTCCATAAGTACCGAATCTCACAACGGTTAGGATAATGTCATTATGACATCACGATGATTACGTGATGACGTAACATCTTCTGAGTAGAGTTTCATGCAGATCCATTCATTTTGTTGATCTGTATTCTTACTTAAAAACCCAACAAACGGACAAAAGTAAAAAGTCACTCCTTCTTCATTCCTTGGACTCTCAGCTCCTGTTTCTTTGTTTATGAGTGTCACATTAATGCCTGCCACCATAACTGTTTGCCCTCCAGCCTCGCTGATATCAATCATTGTGAAAATCTCACAGTCAGGCTCCTTGCTGCCAGTTATAAATGGGAGTCATTCATCAAAAGATGAAATCCAACCCAAGAAACGACGGTTCTGCCCAAACATGATTCTGGAGGTGATGGAACCTCACTGACATATAAACAAACATGTGACGCGTTTAAAACATAGACTGATGACAAACAGAGAAAGAAAGATTGTAGATACAAGAGCAGGTATTAAAATATAAATAAAATGTGCAGAAGTGACATGATATTGTTTTCACCCTCTGCCTTAATGATTATTGACGGTTTATTTTGGCTCGTATTCCTTTAAGATCTGCTTTTATTACTTTGTATTTTATCGTTATCTTTTTTTAATTATTAGTTTGGAGGCGAAGGATTTCACGAATACAATTATATTATCGAATCACTGTTGCCGCCGCAGATCTTAATATAACCTCTTTTTATTCCCACATATATCTTAGTGAAAGGAAGAGTTGGATTGATTAAGGGACACGGCAGTTGTATATTTCTGCCACTAGGGGGAGCTTTATCTCCAAAGGTTTTCAGGGCCATCATTTCTCAAGCGTTGGTCCAATTTAGTCCAAATACGGAGCATATCAATCGACCCAAGGAGATTTATCTTGTATATATCCTGATTTACTCTGAAACTTAATTCACAGTCAGTAGGAGGAAGTTTTTTGTTTGTTTGTTTCGTCATATTCTGCTGCAATTGCTCATATTTGTATATATAGTATATCATTTCACTATAATAGTTCATATTTTACTCATTAGGAGTCTTTTTGTAGAAAACACAGGTCCTCGTCTGCAACTTCTCAACCGTAAATCCATCTGTCTGGTTTCATTCCTGAGCTCAGAAAAACCAGTTAACTGTATTTATCTTCATCATTGAGTCACTGTGGGATCTGATCCTAGAACAGACTGATGACATCATACAAACAGTTAGGTTGAGTCACTATGGGATCTGATCCTAGAACAGACTGATGACATCATACAAACAGTTAGGTTGAGTCACTGTGGGATCTGATCCTAGAACAGACTGATGACATCATAGAAACAGTTAGGTTGAGTCACTATGGGATCTGATCCTAGAACAGACTGATGACATCATACAAACAGTTAGGTTGAGTCACTGTGGGATCTGATCCTAGAACAGACTGATGACATCATACAAACAGTTAGGTTGAGTCACTATGGGATCTGATCCTAGAACAGACTGATGACATCATACAAACAGTTAGGTTGAGTCACTGTGGGATCTGATCCTAGAACAGACTGATGACATCATAGAAACAGTTAGGTTGAGTCACTATGGGATCTGATCCTAGAACAGACTGATGACATCATACAAACAGTTAGGTTGAGTCACTGTGGGATCTGATCCTAGAACAGACTGATGACATCATACAAACAGTTAGGTTGAGTCACTATCGGATCTGATCCTAGAACAGACTGATGACATCATACAAACAGTTAGGTTGAGTCACTATGGGATCTGATCCTAGAACAGACTGATGACATCATACAAACAGTTAGGTTGAGTCACTGTGGGATCTGATCCTAGAACAGACTGATGACATCATACAAACAGTTAGGTTGAGTCACTATGGGATCTGATCCTAGAACAGACTGATGACATCATACAAACAGTTAGGTTGAGTCACTACGGACTGTTTGAGATTATTAACGGGTCACATTTAAAGTGAGGAGTTCAGTCAGCGGGGATGCTGGTACAACGCAGGGGGTTGGGGACATATCCTTGCTGTCTGGGCTCTCAGTGTTGGCCTGTTACACCTGAATGGTTTTTGTGTGATGATCTGTGTTTCTGGAGCGGTACTGGACACGGTTGAACCAGAAACCATTTGGTCATGAGAGTCAGAGTCGGTTCAGACTGTGTGGACCGGCGAGGCGGCGGTCAGAGGTACCATGGAGCCCGTCTCAAAGTCAAAGTCGATGAGAGTGTGTGTGACGGCGCTGCTGCTGCTGGAGGAGGAGGAGCCTGTTCCCATCTGGTGCTCCTGCAGTCTCTGGAGATAGCTCTGGAATGCAAACAGGAGGAAGACTCATTTTTATTTGCACTCACATCAAGATGAGGTCACATTTGATGACATCATAGTAAATCAACACGTCATGCTGGATGATGAACTTTAACCCAGTTGACCTACAGGGGCCAGGACGTCCCCGGCGTAGCGTCTCAGAGTCGGAGGCCTCCGCCGCCGATGCGTATGAGATCTTCTACTCGGCTGTCTTTGATCTTGATGAAGCTTCTTGGCGTATTTCTTCGTCCTTCCATGTGCAGCTGGGATGCATCCAAAGGGGAGGAGAATAAATAAAGGAAATACAAGCTGGAGTTTAAATGCGTCAGAAGCCGATCCAACGAAACTCACCTTCCGTGTGGGATACCCCCCTGGCCGTGAATCTCCACTGCACCAGCACACCGGACAGACCCAGAACCGGCCAAATCCCGGTGATGGCCCAGTTAAACCAGCAGAGCGGCCGCGGGGAAACGCCACAAAACGTGTCGTACACCTGATCCGGCAGCGAAAACGTCCCCAGCAGGTAATCCACACAGAACATCACCACGGCAGCCCCAAACACCGACGTGTAGATGACGGTGAACAGTTTCTGCCACTGCAGCGTGAAGACGGCGCCGACAACGCTGGCGACCAGTACGACGCCGAGAGGCACCCACACCGGAGCGAGGCTCTGGAAGTGTCCGATGACCACCAGCATGGCGAGGGAAAGGAGGCCGCCCAGCTGGAGACCCCCGATGAGGAGTCCTATTGTGGACACCAGCATGGCCATCAGCCCACAGAGAACCCCCACACCCAGACCGATCCCCGCCTTGGTCTCCGGCCCCAAGGTGTCCAACATGGGCTCCTTATGGTGCAGCAGGAAGGCGGCGGCTGAGCTGAACATGAAGCCAGAGAAGAACATCACCCCCTTGAAGCAGCGGTATCCTGAGAAGATTCATGAAAGCAGAGTTAGAATTCATCTAGAAGGAATCTCACCATCATCCACATTTACAGAAACCTGCATGTCTTTATTGTCCATGTCCCTGATCATCCCTTCAGATTATTCACAGTAATCTATCTATTTATTTAAGTCACAAACAAACAGAAACTTTACGTTCTAAACCCAAAACAAATCTTCTTCTCTAAAACGTGTGAGTCATAATTACTGGAACCCCGAGGAAAACCTTTCCAGATTTCCAGTCCTGTTTTATATTTGTATCTCCACCTGTGTGAGCAGGATCTCTGAAGCGGTGAACAGGTACTTCCTGTTTGACTGGGGTATAAATATGAGGTGACACAGGCCTGATTCTCTCTGAGGTTCTTCACCATGATGAAGAGCAGAGAACACAGCAATGAGGAGCAAAGAAAAGTTGTAGAGCTGCACAAATCTGACAATGGAGACAAGAACATCTCTCAGCAGTTCAAAGGTCAGTTTGAACAGTTAGATGAATAATGAAGAAGTTTAAAGAGACTGGAGATGTTAGACATCCACCTGGAAGAGGACATGTCTGCAAACTGACCCCACACACTGTGAGGAGGATGGTTGGACCGGCTAAAGACTCTCAAAGCATTATAGCTAGAGAGGTCAGAGGTCAGCTGAATCTTTGGGTCAGAAAGTCTCCCTAACCACCATCAGATGGCGCCAACACCAACACCAGCTGTTTGTGAGGGTAGCAAGAAAACACACAAGCTAACGCTGCTACAAGCTAATGCTACTACAGTTTGACAAACACCACTGGGACTTTCACTGGAACAAGGTCAGAGGTCAGATGAGACCAAAGTAGAGCATTTTGGCAACAAACATCTAAGACGGATGTGGCCTAGCAAGAAAGAAAGTCAGAGAAAAGTCCATCACACCCACTGTGAAGTCTGGTGGTGGACCTCTGATGCTGTGGGGCTGTTTTTCTTCCAAAGGTTCTGGACATCTTGTTAAAGACATGGTTCCATGGACTCCATCAAACACCAGCAGATACTGGATGAAGACCTAAAGCCTGTCAGGAACCTTAAAGTGGGTCGTGGTTGGACCTTCCAGCAGGACAATGTTCTGAAGATCACCTCAACATCAACCCAAGAAAGTTCAGAGGTCACAGAATAAAGGTTCTGCCACGTCCATCCCAGTCATGGTTAGATTTTTGCACATAATTTGAGTGTAAGATCATGTGTATTTAGAGCCTTGGGCGAAACCACAGGAAAGAAATAAAATATGGGGGCGATCCACTTGTGTACAAGCGTCGTGGCGAAGGTTCTTGATGTTCTGGAGCAGTTGTTTACGGCGTACGCTGACTATGGTTCCTTGACTTGATAAATTCTTTACAGGCAACGCTGAGTCTGTAAGATACTGGGAACACAGACTTTGGCAGCGTGACTGTTTGCATAAAGTCACATGTTTCAGGTCCACAGGACCCATCGACCCCTAATCACACACACCAGTCTGTGTTTATTGGATTTGTTTCCACATATTTCCACGGTGACATCACAGCCTGAAACAATGTCGAGCTCCTTTTGCCTCATATCGCCTGTTTTTTTTTTCTCTCCCGTAATCTCACTCACAGCGTTTTCATCAACTTGCAGCTTTAGAACCTGCTGCTACCTGAGCGGCAGAGGATGATTTTCACCGCCAGAGATTTCCTCGGGCTCAAAAACGAGAAACAGGCGAAGAGTCAGAGCCTGAGAGACACGCGGCTCTTCATCAATGCTGCCTACGGCAAATTCTACCCATCTGCACCCTCCAGCCCCTCGCAGCTTCCAAACACCAGCTGCTACACACTGTAAACAATAAAAGTAAAAACTGTAGAAATCCAACTGGCAAATGGCGGCTGTTAAAAATGTAATCGTCTATATTCAGTTTAACTGTCATAATATGAGGGAAAGATGCGTTTTTACCGTAAAAACACAAACATTTGGTAAAACTGGTTCAGAAAATACGTTATAATGTCATAAGTAAGTTAATAATAACAACTAAGAATAAGAAAAACAAGCAACTCCCCTAATTTTTACTCCTCAAGTCAAATGTGGAGTTATGTCCGAAAAGCAGTGCTCTTTCGTGAGAACAGCTCCCCCTAGTGGGTAAAATATGGCCTACGCGATCGCTCTCCTCCAGTCGATTCATACGCACCAAATCTGGACTAAATTGGACCCACGGTTCCAAAGTTATGTCCGAAAAACCTATAAAGCGCCCCCTAGTGTCAGAAATACAGAAGTGGCCTTCCCTCATTATCGCGTTAACATGAAGGATCTGCAGCGGCGATAAAGGTTCCATAATGATTTCTCGTCAATATAATTAGTGTGAAAATACAGTGATGTATGTAGCAAGTATAAAAACCCTAAAATAAAAGGTTGAAAGATAAAAGAAATAAAAGATTTTGCTGATGTGTACATTTTAATTTACAGATTAAAGAATTTCATCGCAAAGCAGGAACCTACTTTAATTCTTCAGAAGTAAAACATTAGAATATTAAAAATATAATCTTCAAAGAAAATGTCACCTTTAATGTCCAGAATTTTTATTTTTTATATCTTAATATATTTTATTTCTTTGGGTCATTTATTGATTTAACATCTTAGACACTTTAAATTGACCGTAGAACGACAAATCGTTTGATCGAGGGTGTTTTTAAACAGTGAAAATGTGACTGAACCGGTTTATAATGGGGCCCAGTGGCAGCATGTATATGTTAAATAGTAAAGGGGCCAAGGACGGAGCCCTGAGCGACACCACAGGAATGAAATCAAAATATCAAAATAAACACATTTTTCCACATTTCGTTTTTTCTTACAAGGCTAAAATAGTTTTCTGAAACTATTCTTCACCTAATGATAATAATGATAATGAGCTAATCTATCAAATTTAAGTATTTTCCATGAAATACAAAATTTCCTCATGACAAATTGTCTTTATTTTTGCCGTTTTAAAAACATGCTTGATCAAACGATTCAGTCGTTTCCTGGTAAATTTAGAGTATCTATGATATTCAGTTAATAAATGACCCGAAGAAATAAAATACACAAAGAAATATCTTTTAAAAATGGGACTGAACCGGTTTTTAATCTAAACTAAATAGTAAAGGGGCCAAGGATGGAACCCTGGGGGACACCAGAAGAAAAATAAATACATTTCCCACGTTTCTTTTTCCTCCTTTGCGAGGATATTAAACCCATGAGTGGGCTGTGGATGTGTAAATGGAGTACGTACCCAGGAAACAGTAGATGATGCCCAGCGAGAAGCAGACGGCGCAGACACTAGACGGGATGACCTCATACTTGATATTAATCTCCGGCTCACATACGTCCACCTCGGCGGCTCCCGGCTCCTCGGGACCGTAGAGCGGACTGACTGCCATCTTGCAGGATTAAAAGTCCGTCTGGGTGTGAATCATTGAGCTGGGGGGGGGGGGGGGGTTCTGGGAAGCCCTGCTGGTGTTGTCCAGGGAAGGAGGAAGCTCCTGAGCGGAGAACATGTGTTGAACTGTTTCCTGTTTACACCTGCAGAGAGAGCAGAGCGTTTGTGAGCTTCATAATGAGGCCTAGATTTCTGAATTTTCCTGACACACAACTTTTAATCATTATTAATCCTTCGTTAAAACTCGCTTTAACGCCACGTACGACACATTTAAGCGGACATGAGAGTTTTGCAGTTTCCTTCTCTGCTCAGGAACCAGAGAAGGAAACTGGGGATTCCCTCCGAGCTTCACGCCCCGCTTTCCTGCTTCTTTTGTCCAAGAACAGGAAACAGACGAGGAAACGACCCGCTGCCTCGGAACCACCTTCATGCAGGCTTATTGTTGTGAGCGTGTGGTTGGTGGCTTTGTTTACTGAACAACACAACTAAAGTAAACAGCCACAACAGAAGATTCGTGATTATAAATAAATAAGTGGAGGAATAAAAGTTTCAGGACTTCTACTTGACGAATAATGATTATAATAATAATAATAATAATTATCATTATCATTATAGTAACTAGGACTATGCTATTGTCTCCAAAAGCAAGTATATATACCCAAAAAGCCCCGAATCCCCTGCGTTGTACAACAGACCTCGGATTGAACTCCTCAAAGTTTTGTCCGAAACATTTTGGCCACAAAGATTCTCCTGTTGAAGGAAGTATGCAACCGACCTTTCTCAAAATCACTCCTGTTCTTCCTCATATTAAAGTCTACGTGGGTATAAAGTTTGAAGCTGATCCATGATACAGTTTTTGAGTTATGGCGTTGATGAAATGACGGTTCCATAAGATTCCTGACTTTTCGGGTGTAAAATAATCCTTGTTATAAACTTAACAACATTACTTCAGAATATAATTATTATTTACAATAGTATGCTTATTATTGTTCTGTTATGCACAGGAAGTAATTCTTCTTTTACACTATATATATATATATATTTATATATACACATATATACAGTACATGTACTCGGACATATGTTTACCGTATATAGAGATAAACATACATATATACCTATATATATTTTTTTTTCACTTTTTACACTTTTCCTCTCCTCTTTTATAATCTTAAATAAAAAAATATTAATAATAATGAAGAAAGGAAAAGATTAATGATGGTATCACATCACAGAATAAAAGCAATGAAAATAAAAACCAGGCTAACTAAGAAAAAGACACGGCAGAATATAAAAGTCATCAAAATGTATTTAGAATATTTAAAATATGAGTGTCACAATGGCCCTGAATGATGTTTATTATATTATAATGTTATTGGATTATTGAGCCAGGTATAAAAAACAAAACAAACAGGAAAGTTTAAATGCTTTACATCAATTTTAAGGATCAGTGATTTATTACTTTAACCTGTTTTCACACATTATAATGTTTCCCTTGATTGTTTTACTGTATTATTGATCTGAAGGGGGGAAAAACAACAACTAATCAAAGTTAGAAAAATAAAAGTAGCTGTGGTGGAAAAGCAGAGCTCAATAGAAGGAATAGAATAAAAATAGAATGAAGTAAGGTAAATATATTTGTGTTTCTTAAAAACTGAATTAAATCCTTTCTCCTCCATATGTCAGACGGCGGCTGTCTTACAACAGTGTTTGGATCTCCTATAAGCTCCTCAGGCAGATCCCACTCTCAGCAAATGGAATAACAGGAGCTTTACCTGCTGATCGATCCTCCTGTCCGTCCAACGTCCTCGTCCAAAGGTGAACTTCACCCGCCCTGAACACTTACACTTTCTGATACGGCCCTGGGAAATAAAATGTAAAGCTGTATTTCTACGACTTCAAACCGAAATAAGTGACCGTGTCGTCGTCTGCTAGATTAGGAGAACCTCCTCAGAGGACACCGACAGCGACTCGGACAAATCTGTGACCCGTGGATGCATGAAATGAAGGCGTGAGCGTTTCTGTGACTCACCTGGAATGAGACGCACCTTCCCGGAGGAACAGAAAGTAACCTCAGGTGTGGGGAGTGGAGGTCCGCTCTGAGGTTCCCTCTGTGAAGTCTGCGTCCTGCCTGAGCCTGTGAACAGCTGACGCCTGAGAGTTCAGACCATCTGCTGCTAAGTCCAAGGCCGAGCCAGCCGGGGAGGGGGGGTTCACCTCTCCCCCCACATGACCCCACCGCCTCCTCATGTTAGTTATTATACAGAATTATTATTGTTATAAGACTGTATGTCATCATATAGTTTAACCCAAAACTATTATAACATTATTATTATTGTTTTTATTATTAATAGTAGTTATTGTGCATTTATAACAGGAGGGAGGGGGAGGGGGAGGGGCAAAAACATACGGTTTATATTCAGAAATCAGGTATATTTTTATTTTTCTATCAATTTTTTTATCCTTAACCTATATATTATATAGTATTATCCAAAATTATTATAACATATATATATATATATATATATATATATATATATATATATATATATATATATATATATATAAATCATCTGGCCTTGTAACGCCTCAGGATTACCCAGGGTGAGCTGGGGAGTGTTGCCGGAGAGAGATTTTGTCTGATTTCATTTACATAAGGAAAAAAACAAAAACCCAGCGTTGAGCCTCTGTAGCCTGAAATTTGGTCGTAGCGGTAGTGAACATGTAGCATACTGATGAGCTTTAGGTTGGGTGCGGCGTCACAGATTCCACTAATTCTGTTTTTTCTAATAGGAAATCATTGATTAACGTTGATCGATCACACAACAGTTTCTCTTAATCTGTATTCAGACCCACTTCTTTGCATCACAAACATTCGTTTCGACGTCAGAAATCACAAAGTGAGGAAACATTTGGAGCGTGAAGAAGAAATCCTTCCCACCCAGGGACGGATGAAATGTGAATTTACGAACATCACTGACCCTGAAATCTCACAACATGCTGATAATCGATTCATAGGACACCCCTGTGGGCGTTTGTTTTTATGGCGTTTTTCATTGCAGAGAAGGAGGTGTTGATCATTTGACCATTTCAGCGGCATGCATGCCATGTGTTTTCAATCTGAGGGGCTGAAAGAGATATCGAAGGTTTTATTTCCCTACGTAGAACAAATGAAGCTCAGTTTTTCTTTCACTGGAACTAAGGTCAGAGGTCAGATGAGACCAAAGTAGAGCTTTTTGGAAACAAATATTGAAGATGAGTGTGGAATTGCAAAAAAAAATAAAGCCACAGAGAAAAGCCCCTCATACCCACTGTGAAGTCTGGTGGTGGATCTCTGATGCTGTGGCGCTGATTTTCTTCCACAGGTTCTGGACATCTTGTTAAAAGACATGGTTCCCAGGAAAATTGGACAGGAAATACAAATATGTTTATTAAATATTGTGGTTTAATTTCACCAGATGATGAAGCGATTTTTATGTCGATTTAAGTTTTATTATTGTCCTTTAATAATTACAATTCAAGCAGATATAACTTTAACTTATTAGAGAAATGATATGGGATGTTTTTAAGGTCTGAAGAGGATTCCACAAAGACTCAGACATCAAAAGGATCGACATGCAGAACCGGATGGAGACATCTGCACCTCTTTAATATACAGCAGCGGAGAAAAGCTCGGCCCGTATCATAGCAACCTCTTCTTGACCCTTCACAAAGAGGTCTCCCATGCTAATACACACACATTATTCTCAACATATCAGGGAATACAAATGCTTTATTGTCTGAGGGTGTGTGTTTCCATACCATGGCATCCCTACGTGGTTCTGAGAGAAAGGAGAGACTCCCTTTAGGATCCAAGCCCGGATGTTTCTGGAAGCGGAACATCTGGTATGTCGCTTAGCCACACGTGTTGAGGGTTTTACGACGCGTACCCTTCAACGGATGCAGAGTAATAAATGAAGGATTAGCCACTCAAACACTTGTTGCGGAATAAACTCACGTGGCAATTTATAGTAGGATTACAGTATATTATAATAATATATATTATTATAATTATATAATATCGACGAGGAGATTGAGAAACTAGTCTAAGTCTAAAAAAAATCTCACCTATTGAATTAAAGTTAAATATGATACATTAATGATAGAACTCCTGGAGTCGATTCATCCGCATCGGATTTGGACTAATTGGAGATAAAGCTCCAAATGTTTTTTCAAGAATCCAGTTCTTCCTTCTGTCTGGGGATAAACATTTGAAAATGATCCACAAAATACTTTTTGAGTTGTCGCCTTAAGGTCAAGGTTGTGCTGCATGAAGTCTGTTCACTCATTTTACCTGCAACGACAGAGACGGAGGCGGAAACACTTCCTGTTTGTTTTTAAAATTTTTTTCAGATGTTTACATTTTTTTTTTATTCGTTCAAATCGGATTTTATTTTAATCAGATCCATCCATCCAAAAAACGAATGTAAAAACTATTTTTTTCAATTTAAATATAATTTTTTTTCTAGTCGTTTATTTCTTTATTCATTTTTTTAAATTTGTTTTTATATCTAAATTTGTGAAAATTTTTAAGTTTTTCTTTTTTTAAATAAATTTTTTGAACATTTAAAAAAAAAATGTATTGTTCAAATCATATTTTTCGAAAGGCATGTATCAGATAACATATCATTTTTTATTTGATTTATTTTATTATTTATTTATTTCTCATTTATTAAAATTTTTTAACTTTTGAAAATGTTTAAATTTTTTTTTTTTAAATAAATTCTTTGTAAACTATTCAAAACATATTTTAATTTTTTCAAATCTGATTTTTTTTTAAAGACGTGTGATCAGATCAAACCATCCCAAAAAAGAATGTCAACATTTTCTTTTAAATTAAAATATATATATTTTTTAAATTAGAATTATTTTTTGTATTTATTTATTTATTTTATTTTTTTATGTATATATATTTTTTAGAATGAATTTTTTTTAAAATTTTATTTATTTTATTAAAAACTAAATAAAAAATTTTTTTTTTTTTTAAATTTTTAAAATATTCAAAACATATTTTAATTTTTTCAAATCTGATTTTTTTTAAAGACGTGTGATCAGATCAAACCATCCCAAAAAAGAATGTCAAAACATTTTTTTAAATTAAAATATATATATTTTTTAAATTAGAATTATTTGTTGTATTTATTTATTTATTTTATTTTTTTATGTATATATATTTTTTAGAATTAAATTTTTTTTTAAATTTTATTTATTTTATTAAAAATTAAATAAATAATCTTTTTTTTTTTTTTATATATTCCAAACATTTTTTCAATTTTTCAAATCGGATTTTTTTTAAAGACGTGTGATCAGATCAAACCATCCCAAAAAAGAATGTCAAAACATTTTTTTAAATTAAAATATATATATTTTTTAAATTAGAATTATTTGTTGTATTTATTTTTATTTTTTATTTTTTTATATATATATATTTTTTAGAATTAAATTTTTTTTTAATTTTATTTATTTTATTAAAAAATAAATAAATAATCTTTTTTTTTTTATATTTAAAACATTTTTTCATTTTTTCAAATCTGATTTTTTTTAAAGACATGTGATCAGATCAAACCATCCCAAAAAAGAATGTCCATTTTTTTTAAAATTAAAATATATATATTTTTTAAATTAGAATTATTTGTTGTATTTATTTATTTATTTATTTATTTATATATATTTTTTAGAATTACATTTTTTTAAAATTTTAAAATTTATTTGATTAAAAAATAAATAAATAATCTTTTTTTTTAAATATTTAAAACATTTTTTCATTTTTTCAAATCTGATTTTTTTAAAAGACGTGTGATTGGATCAAACCATCCCAAAAAAGAATGTAAACTTTTTTTAAAAAATTAAAATATATATATATATTTTTAATTTAGAATTATTTGTTATTTATTTATTTATTTATATATATTTTTTAGAATTACATTTTTTTTAAAATTTTTTATTTATTTTATTAAAAAATAAATAAATAATCTTTTTTTAAAAATATTTAAAGCATTTTTTTCATTTTTTCAAATCTAATTTTTTTAAAGATGTGTGATCAGATCAATCCATCCAAAAAAAGAATCTGAAAACTTTTTTTATTTATTTAAATATATATATGTTAATTTCAGTTTTTATTCATTTTATTGATTTTTTATGTATTTATATTTTTTAACTTTTGAAAATGTTTACAGTTTTTTTAAATTTTTTATTAATTTATTAATTTGTGTGACGTCTGAGGACAAGTCTCCATCTGGAGAGAACGGAACATTTTGAGACAAAAAAACATAAAAGAAAAGCGCAAATTTAATAGTCCAGAATGACAAAAGAGGAGGAACAGGAGGAAAGGAGCCAAGAGTGGTCCTCCACTTATCAAGACCCAAGTCCCAATCCCCTCAGAGTGGTCACCAGCCGCTCAGAGACGAATCAATGGATCAATGCGATAAAGTAATTTCAGTAGTAACTCTAAAAGGAGTAATAAAACAACTTTGGGTGTGTAATCTTTAAAATAAAAAATAAAACCTATTCGCTCCACTCAGTAACATTTTCCGCATGAGAGCCGGAGACAAGAACAAAATGAAGAACAAAACCAAACTGGACGATTGTGTTTTGTTTGTTTATTCCCGCTCCTGCAGAGACGATGGTGTATGTTTACGTACATTCAGCAGAATCACTGACCTGCGGACGACAGACTCATTAATTATGCAGATTTCTGTCTGTATTCCAAATAATCTTTGGTATCTAAGTGACTTAAAGAAAAACCTGTGTGGTCTCACTCTTCCTGCACACGGATGTTTGGACAGTTTTGTAACAGTGTGTTCGTATCGACCTATGACCCGACGCAATCAGTCCGTGAGCAGTTCAAGGTCACTCTGTACGTTGTTTGGGTGAAATCTGTAAATAGAGGAAAGTATACATTCCAGCTTTAGTGGCTGCAGTGAGTTCAACAAACGACGTCCGTCTTAAAGCTAATTAGCAACAAAGTCAACGATGTGTAGATTGACATGTTCCTTAGAATCACCTCAATGTGGGTCGGAGCCCGGCAGAAGACCAGAACCTCCGATGCAGCTGGATGTTCAACCGGTCACAGACAAATTTCTATCGAACGTCAGCATCCCGACCGAGGTGGCTTCAAAAAAACACTTTTAACCGAAATCATTTATATGCAGAGTCCGTCCTCGAAACGCTTTTTAACATCCGCATTAATATATTCCTGCAGCGGCTCACTCTGTGCGCTAACGCAGGAGTTAAAGTGGAACAATGTTTTATATTCCAGCCCCCTGTGTCACACTGCAAGAAAAAAAGAAAAGAAAAAGGCACTCCAGGAAGAAGCCAAGAATATTAGATTTAATAAAAAATGTACCCTGTGTTGAGAGAATCCTTAATAGATTCTTAATATCCGCTCAATAAAAAGACTGAAATGCACTTTTTACATTGGTTTTGGTTTTCGGTGGGAGTGGACCTGATAATTCATCACCAGCAGGGACAGGACCGCGACCAGAAACCTGGAGGAGAGGGTCTCCAGGAGAGTGTAGGTGGGTAACGGTCGAAGCCCTCTCTGAAGATTGTGGTTTGGAGATGAACCAGAGTTTTCTGTTGAGTTATTTCGTGTTTTTTTTTCTGTTTTTGTTTCTCTGGTTTGACTTTCAAGCTTTATTTTTGTCCTCCTGATCTGTTTCCTGTTTTACTTTGAAAGTCTCTTTCCTTGTTGTTTTGATTAGCTTTACACTTCCTGTCCTGGTTTTTTTGACCTTTTCTTCAGTTTGTGTTTTATTTCTCATCCCTAATAATACAGTAAAATATATAATAATTATACTTCTAGTAATTATTTGGATGCTATAGGATGGGCAAAAATAAGCCTTCGGCTTCGTCTTATTCCTTTTTCGTTTATTTACCGTGTTAATAATTTTGTGAAAAAATCATTTGTACCGAAATCAATTCTGTTTTATTCAATTCAATGATTATTATAATAATTTTTCCTCCTGGATTGATTTTATGGTTTTCACCCTGGTCTGATTATTCAATTTTGGATTTTGGACTAAATAATGAAATAACTCACTGCACCTGCTCTTCTCTGCCCCCTACAGGCCGACCTTTCACACCGGGCCACCGGTCTGTCTTTAATAATAACTACAACTACGCTGTCGTGTCTGACAGCAAGGGTGCATCCAAAAAAGAGACCTCAATCCCCTGCATTGTACCAGGAATCCGCCCGATTGAACTCCTAAGATTGAATTATTAATAATCAAAACAGCCCATAGTGACTCAACCTAACTATTTCTATGAAGTCAGCAGTCTGCTATAGGGTCACATCCCATAATGACCCAATAATGAAGAGAACTAATGAAAAGACATTTTATACATACATATATACACACATATACATATATACATACAAATATATATATACATATACATATATACATACAAATATATACACACATATACATATATACATACAAATATATATATACACATATACATATATACATACAAATATATATATACATATACATATATACATACAAATATATATACACATATACATATATACATACAAATATATATATACACATATACATATATACATACAAATATATACACACATATACATATTTACATACAAATATATATATACATACACATATACATATATACATACAAATATATATACACACATATACATATATACATACAAATATATACACACATATACATATATACATACAAATATATACATACACTTTGAGATTTGATCCAAATGTAAAGTGCATTATAAATTAAATGTATTATTATTATTATTACATATATACACACATATACATATATACATACAAATATATATATACACATATACATATATACATACAAATATATACACACATATACATATATACATACAAATATATACATACATATATACACACATATACATATATACATACAAATATATATATACACATATACATATATACATACTATACACATATATACATACATATATACACACATATACATATATACATACAAATATATATACACACATATACATATATACATACTATACACATATATACATACATATATACACACATATACATATATACATACAAATATATATATACACATATACATATATACATACAAATATATATATACACATATACATATATACATACAAATATATACACACATATACATATTTACATACAAATATATACACACATATACATATATACATACAAATATATACATACATATAAACATATACATATATAAATATATATATATACATATACATACATACATATATTTACATATATACACACCCATCTATATACATTTATACATACATTTATACACACATATACATACATATAAACATATACATATATAAATATATATATACACATATAAATATATATATACGTATACATACATACATATATTTACATATATACACACCCATCTATATACATTTATACATACATTTATACAAATATATACATACATATAAACATATACATATATAAATATATATATATACATATACATACATACATATATTTACATATATACACACACCCATCTATATACATTTATACAAACACATAAACACATATATATACATATATAAATGAATATATACAAGCACACACACACACATATACACTCGACCATAGATTAAGGAATAAAATAAAAAATACATATGATAGTTAATATATAGGAATAAAGGGCATGAAAATATAAAGAAAAAGGAAAGAGTCGGATCACAAATGGCATAAATGATACGTATTAAAACAATCCATTTAGTGGGATTCTGAATAACAGCCTGAAAGGTTTAAGGACAACGGGAGGTGTGTTTTTCCGGAGCGCTGGAATAAAGGAGCAGCTTTTACAAAGACCTTTCCATCTTCCTTTCAGTGAAGCCTTTACTGCAGACAAGTACATTTAAAGAAGGCAGAATGAACGTACAGGAAACAATAAACAGTCTATTTACACATCGTCATGGTGCTTCTAGAACAACGGAGGACAGTTTTCTTTATCCTAGAGTATTTATGTTGGCACTAAGACCGCCGGCGTTGATGATTGATGTAGAAAATGAATTATTCATTCACGTGGAGTGGAAGCCCTTTATTTTCTGCATGATCAAAATAGATTTGAATATATTATAGAAGCTGATATACACTGTCCTCCAGGATTAGAACCCTTAAAACAATTGTAAAATGAGAAAAAAATGTATTGCATTTTTTTTAGTCCTGTTTCATATTTTTTTAGCTCCACCTGTGTGAGCAGGAACTCTGAACAGGTACTTCCTGTTTGACTGGGGTATAAATATGAGGTGACACAGGCCTGATTCTCTCGGAGGTTCTTCACGCTGATGAAGACCAGAGAACACAGCAATGAGGAGCAAAGAAAAGTTGTAGAGCTGAACAAATCTGACAATGGAGACAAGACCATCTCTCAGCAGTTCAAAGGTCAGTTTGAACTGTTAGATCAATAATGAAGAAGTTTAAAGAGACTGGAGATGTTAGACATCAACCTGGAAGAGGACGTGTCTGCAAACTGACCCCACACACTGTGAGGAGGATGGTTGGACTGGCTAAATACTAGAGAGGTCAGAGGTCAGTTGAATCTTGGGGTCAGAAAGTCTCCCTAACCACCATCAGATGGCGCCGACACCAACACCAGCTGTTTGGGAGGGTAACATGAAAAAGCCTCTGTTGTCGTCCACACACAAGCTAACGCTGCTAGATTGACAAACACCACTGGGACTTTCACTTGAACAAGGTCAGAGGTCAGGTGAGACCAAAGTAGAGTTTTCTCTACTTTTGGTAGAGAAAACTCTACTTGGCTACAAACATCAAAGATGGATTTGGCCTAACAAGAAAGAAAGCCATAGAGAAAAGCCCCTCATACCCACTGTGAAGTCTAGTGGTGGATCTCTGATGCTGTTTTTCTTGTTAAAGACATGGCTCCATGGACTCCATCAAGACCTAAAAGCCTGTCAGAACCTTAAAGTGGGTCGTGGTTGGACCTTCCAGCAGGACAATGTTCTGAAGATCACCTCAACATCAAACCAAGAATGGTTCAGAGGTCACAGAATTAAGGTTCTGTCATGACCATCCCAGTCACCTGACCCAAACCCACCAGAACATCTGTGGGATGTGCTGCAGAGGAGAGTCCAACAGCGTGGACCTCAGAACCTGAAGGAGGTGGAGAGGTTCTGTATGGAGGAATGGTCTCAGACCTTCTCCACGTGTTCTCGAACCTAATTTCACTATACCTAACATCGTGTTTGCTGTAAGTGAGGGGATTCTCAATCCACGCTGACTTCATTATGACTTTGTTCAGCTCCTCCAGACTTCCTCGATCAATTCCGTTTACTCCCCTTGATAAACTTTGTCAGAGATTTGATTGATTTCGTTCGTCTCTCCTTTGGAACAGATTCCTCTGCTTGTTTGGTCAAATTTGGTAATAATCTAAACTCAGATTTCCAGTCGGACAGTGGAGACACGTTTCAAAGCCCTCTTGGCCACTCTGTGTGGAGACGTCACTTCTTTTATCAACAACTTTGACGGGCGGGTTAGCTCGGCCCATTACGCCGTGTTGTTTGACAGAGTGATCTGCCTGGTGATGGTCTTTCTAAACAGTCCTTCCCCGCCTCGCAGATTTCTTCTGCCTCCGCAGCGGAATAACCGGCTGATGATTTCTTAACATCATGAAACAAACACGGTTCTGCTATCAAGGTCAAACTGACAAAACAAAACAAAAACAGTGGGCGTGGTTTATAATCTGGTGAAAGCAGGGGTCACATGATCCAGGTTTTCTGGCTCCAGAGCCCCCTTGGGGTCGGATGTGAAAAATAAATCGAGGCAATGCATATTAAAAAAGGATTGTTGCATTTGCTGCCTTAAAAAAACTCCCAGACTGCATTAAGAACCGGCTCCAGCGGGACTAAACCCGATCACTACCGGTCCAAAGACATTGTCACTTTATTAAAGCGTCTTCAAGGTATTAAGTTCTCCGGCAGCAGAGATCAAAAGAAATTCCATAGCAGATGATGAAGATTCAAATAAGTCCAACTGAAGAGGGTTACTAAGCTTTTTCTAAGATCCGCTGTCAGACACTTTATCTACAAGTGAAGAGGACTTGGAACGGTATCATCCAAAATTCCTCCAACAGCACGGCTCATTCAGGAGGTCGGAGAAGATCCGAAGAACCGGCTCCTCTCAAACGCAGCGTCCTGCGTGTGACGTCACGTCTTCTCCTGCGGGTTTCATGTGAACCATATTCCCTGGTTCTGGAAGGATGTGTCCCCAAAGAGTCCCCAAACCCCTGCGTTGTACGAGCGACGGCCCCTGATTGACGTCTAGATGTGAAGTTACGTCCTGGACACGGTGTTCCTCGTAAATAAATATCCCCCTATTGAGTAAAATATGACTTTTTGAGAAGATATAGACAAGATAGATAGATAGATAGATCTCCCAGAGACTCATGTTCCCCGGAGTTGGACAAAATCGGACCAACAATTACGGCTGAAAAACAGCTTTATTCATAAAAATAAAGCCCCTCCTAGTGAATCAATTACAAACCCTTAGAGTAAAATATAATAAAGGTATAAGATGGATCTGCTTGACTCGATTCATACGCACCAACTTTGGACTAAATGGGACCAACTGTTGAGAAATGATGGCCCGAAAACTTTCAGAGATTAACTCCCCCTAGTGTTGGAACTGTACAACTGAGCTTTCCTCAAATCAATCCAGCTCTTCCTCACACTAAGGTCTATGTGGTTATAGAATTTGAAAATTATCCTTTAAAAGTTTGAGTTATGTGCGAAAAAAACTGTATTTAACATTTTTTATCAAAAAGCTCCTCCTAGTGACTAAAATATGAACTACCAGAGTAAAATACGAAATAATTTTGGTGATAAAGCTCCCTCTAGTGTCAGAAATATACAACGGAACTAAAATCACTCCAGTTCTTCCTTTCGCTAAGGTGTATCTGACTCCAAAATTCAAAAACGATCCATTAGATAGTTTTTAAGTTATCGCGTTAACGCGAAGGATGTGCGGCAGCGGCAATGATGACGATTCCAAAATATCCTGGACTATCCGGGGAACCAGAATATTCTTAAGGAGAATGTCAGGTCTTCAGTCTGTGAGATGAAGCTAAAGAGAAACTTGGTCCTGCAGGAAGACAATAATCCCAATCAGAGGTAAGTCCACCTCTAAAGTTCACCATCACTGACGTTCTGGAGGGTTCTAGTCAGATTCTGGACCGGAACCTCATAGAAATGCTGTGGTAGAACCTGAGAAGATCCGTTCATGCTCGCAAACTCTCCGATGTGGCGACACTAAGACAGCAGAGCAAAGAGGAAGAGGCCAAAATTCACACTTGTGCTTTATGTACCGGACCAAACATCCTCCTTATCAAAATGAAATGTTCTTTTTGATCTCTACAGGTTCTGGTTTCATGTTGAGACACAGTGAAGTATGAGATACGGACAGAAATAGAAGAAATCAATAGGGGTCCGCTTCTCTTTAACAGCACCAGATGGGACTGCAGTGACACCCACTGGGTGTCTCATCAGTTTGTTCTGATGGCGTGGGTCGATGGTGCTGGGGTCGATAGTGTGTCAGAACCTGCCAACCAGAAGATCCACGTTTGTCCTTGACATGACCTCCTTCAGGTTCTGAGCTCCAGGCTTGTGGACTCTCCTCTGCAGCACATCCCACAGATGTTCTGGTGGATTTAGGTCAGGTGACTGGGATGGCCCCGGCAGAACCTTTCCAGAGATCCACCACCAGACTTCATGGTGGGTATGAGGGGCTTTTCTCCATGTCTTTCTTTCTTAATACTTCACACCCATCTTAGATGTTTGTAGCCTTAAACCTCTACTTTGGTCTCATCTGACCTCTGACCTTGTTCCAGTGAAAGTCCCAGTGGAGTTTGTCAAACTGTAGCAGCGTTAGCTTGTGTGTGAACGACAGCAGAGACTTTTTTTCTCGCTACCCTCCCAAACAGCTGGTGTTGGTGTCGGCGCCATCTGATGGTGGTTAGGGAGACTTTCTGACCCCAACATTAAACTGACCTCTGACCCTTCTAGCTGTGATCCTTGGAGAGAGTCTTTAGCAAGTAGAGCCATCCTTCTCACAAACCTTTAGACTCTTCACTGCCATCTTGTGGGCGTGTCAAAGACAAGCGTGACTTGCTGGCGAATCTCACACAAACAGAAAACAGTTTCACTTTATTTGATGTAAATCCTGGATTAAGTCAGGTTCAAAGGGAAACACTGGATGTACATTTCTTTATTGACCCTAATCCCATACATTAAATGTTCATTTTAATAGAGACTGTAGATATTTGATATATTTTTCTTCGGTTGTAAAATCCATTTTTAATCCCAACATTCCACAGGAAACCACAAACATGCTCTCAAAGTACGTGAATAAACCCGATATCGACATCAGGCGTACACAGAATAAAGATATTAAACATGCTTGAATGTGACGGCAAAACGACAAGAGGAAGAAGAGCTGTCGGCAAATGTTAACCGTTTTACCGATGATGCTCTCCTCTTTCTCTGACTCTGAACTGGAACTGAGAGTTTCGATGATTCTGACAGGATTTAAAACCCTTTAATGTCCTCACAGAAAAACATTCCTTATCATATATATATATATATATATATATATATATATTTAGATTTTTTTTTTCTGTGGTGTACCCCAGGGCTCCATCCTCGGACCCTTACTCTACAGCATATACATGCTGCCACTTGTTTTTTTTTTGTAAAAGTGCCTTGAGATAACATTTGTAGTGAATTAGTCGCACTTCAAAATAAAATTGATTTGATATGTTTTGCTTTGTTTTCTTTCTTTTTTTGGGTTTTAGTTAGTAGCCGGGTCCAGTGAAAAACAGGAAAGCATGAAAGATGAGGTAGTTGGTGTAACCATAGAAACAAACAAACAAAAAGAAGAATGCAGGTGATTACAATAATTCCTCCAAACTTGAAGAGTCGCCAACTCCTTTTGATTAAAAATAAACCTTTATCCATTTCCCAACCGGACCTGTGCGCCATCAGGGTTGAGTCAAATAAATAATAATATAAAAACAATAATGACAAAAAAAAACACAGTTTGTATGCAGTTGATAAAAAAATGCACAACATCTTGTAGTGTTAAAAGAAATTGAAATAAATTCCTGACATTCATCTGCATCCACTTTAATTTAATAATACCTGCCATCTGCCAACCGTTAACGCTAATTTCATGCTAATCCGTTAAGTTCATAAAAAAATGATGTCATTACAAAAAACAACCCCATCTGAATCCACTCTTAAATGTAATGAGGTGTTTTCCTCCCCACATGCCTCACCCCTCACGTTTCACCAACCCCGCCCCCCTGTCAATCATTTTGGATAGGTGAAACATATAAGCAACGTTAGATAAAGTGAATAATAAAATCCCGGATCTCCCTCTCTGCCCGATGGTCCGTTTTCCGAGTTTCACTCAGGCGGTTTGTGTGTGAATGTTGTTTGAATGAATGCAGTGGAGAGATTCTTTCCTCCGGACGGGCAGAAATAACCACAATTCTCAACAGCAGCAGAGCAATCAGTCAATTACTGTCAGTCAGGGGTATCTCACCCTCGTCTGACAGGTGGTCTAAATCTGAACCGGGCTCAGGTGGACCGTTGCCATGGAGAAACACCGGCTAGCTCTCCTCATGATTAGCCGGATGGAAAGAATCGCCGTATTCACCCCAGTAAAACTCTCTGTACGTTTACGGCAACATCACGCCTCAACCTTCAATCTTATTCCAAATGTGTCCGAGCAACAGATTAATATGCAACATGTGAAATATTAAAAGTGCTTCTCATCATCCGAGGGGCTACTTTTATCCACCATCTCTCCCACACAACAATCATGTTCGCCATTCTAATATCACATGTCGAGTTTTGGCTCTAGTGCCTCTATGATTAAGTGATGTGGCTCTAGTCGATCTGCGACATATAGAACTTGGCTCTAGTGCCTCTGTGATGTAATGATGTAGCTCTGGTGCCTCTGTGATGTAATGATGTAGCTCTGGTGCCTCTGCGACATGACAACATGCCTTTACTTCTTCTTTAAAATAATGATGTGGCTGTAGTGCCTCTGTGATGTGGCTGTAGTGCCTCAGTGATGTGGCTGTAGTGCCTCTCCAGGTGAATCGGTTCTTAGATAGATCGTTGAACTTCTTGCGGCAGTGGAAACGGGGCGCCTGTGTTCATCGGCGCATCGGGAGGAAGTTCATCTGAGGGGTAAACTCCAGCCCGGACAGATGAAAGCGTCGCTCAGTAGTTCCCCAGAGTGACGGTATAAGTTCTGCTCATGGTTCCACGGAACTCAGAACCAGATCTAGACCGAGCTTTTTAACATAAATACAGAGCTTTATGTCACTATATATATATATCTATATATATATATATCTATATATATATGAACGTCTCCCACACAATGTCTGCCGCCATCATTCTCTCTCCTCACGTCTTTTTATCAACACTGACAAATTTGAAAAAAAACATTTGGAAGGGCCACTCAACTTTTTATGTAAGGGTGACGCACATTACGTCACTTCAGCCCGGTCCCACTGCAATTTACAACCCGACCAGGGTTCTGCTGATGTAGCGCCGCTGTCAAAACAAACATCAGGTCCACACGTCTCCGCTGCAGACAGGTGGAAATCACAGAGAGGTTCTAACAGACGTTTTTTTTTAATACACATTCTGAAAGGTCCGAATGAACTCGCTCATTAAGCTATGCTGAAAGCGCTCGCGCCGTCGCCATGCGTTCCCCTGAACCTCTTGGCGCTCTGGCCGCTGACGTCCTCCTGCTCCGTGATCGGCTCGTTGCTCTCGTGGGACGAGTCCTTCATCCCGCTCAGGTACATCGGCATCTTGTAGCCGGCGGCGTTCTTCCCGCGTGGCCGTTTGCACTTGCAGAGCTTTTTGAAGGCGATGCGAAACTTCTGCGACATGAGGTTGTAGATGATGGGGTTGATGGCGCTGTTGATGTAGACGCACATCCGGCAGAAGAGCAGGAACCAGGAGTTGTGGTAAGGCGGGTCGATGAAGGAGTTCACCACCACCAGCGTTCGGTACGGCATCCAGAGCAAAGCGAAAAGGACGACCACCACGACCAGCATCTTCGTTATCTGCAACGCAACGAGCAACAACAGGGATGTAAATATTTAAAACAAAATTTATGAGCTACAATTATAACTCAATATCTATGCCATCCCTCTCGGTAAATCCCAGAATAGTCTGTAGAAGTTCATATTTTAGTCACTAGGGGGAGATTTAAAAAACTTTTTTTCAACCAGAAACACGTTTTTTTGGACATAACTCTAAAACTGTTGAATTTTTCATTTTATAATTTTCTACCCACAAGGAGTTCAGTGTTAGGAAGAACTTGGGAGATTTGGGGAAAGGTTTTACCCTAATAGCTCATATCTTCCACACTAGGGGGAGATTACCTAAGGACATAACTTTACAGTGAAGCAGCTGTTGGATAAAATGTCTGTAAAGCTGCTGTTTACAGCTGTCGTTTCCCCATCGTCTCTCAAAGTCATCCCGATCCATAAACTTACCATTTTCCTTACTTTTCTAAAACATCAACTTCAGGTCCCGGTGACCACCTGCTGCCTCACGTACCCCACCAAAGGTCATTGTATCACAATCATCCATGTCGTTCTAACTTCATCTGCCGGTTGTTATAATGTTATGGCTGATCAGTATAACACAAAGCTGAGGCGGACACAAATGCCATTAACTCCACCACAATTACATTCCGGCTTGTCACTGAAGCTGATGGCAATCTAATTACTTTCAAAACCTTCTCGTCCCAGCTCGTCCCCTCTGGGGTCCGCGGCCGGCGCCAGGAGCCCCGCCCCTTAATTGGCGCAAAGCCTTCCTTCTATTTGATATGCATGCTTAATGACCGACGCCCTGAGTCTCTGCACAATGCTTGATTAAAAATCCCACTATGACACCTTAAGAAAAGCAACTCTTAGATCAGGATCAGCCTCTGGATGAGATTAACAATCCAACCATCACGCCAGGGACACGCCCCCTGGGGGGTTGCTGATGTGTTTCTATAGAAGATATTTCTTAACACTGGTTCATCTCTTCCTGATACCCGTGTCTCTTCCTCTCAATGAGGAATATGATGCCCCGTAAATGAGAATGAGGTTCTCTCATTTTTCAGGTATTTGGTCTTTGGCTCAAATCATTACATCTCAGGAGAAAAGGGTCAAAACATGAACCTCATCCAAACTTTATTATGACTAGAATGAAACCTTTTCATATTGGTCTGTTTTTTTTGGTGTTTTGATGGTCGTCTCAGAAATAGATTATTAAAATACTTTTTTTTTTTTTGATTTTTGGGTTTTAGTTCAAAGATCAAAAATGAAAAAAAAGAAAAAAAGACGTTTTTTGACCAGACTAGTTTTTTTTTCGTTTTTTTTGAATATGACAAATAAAATAACTAGAAAAAGAGAACCTACTATTCATATAATGCACAGCACTTTAGCCAATCCGTTGTTTTTAAATGTCTGCATATATAAATTTGAGTGGAGTAGAAAAACAAAAATTTGGTGTTTTCTTTCGTTCACAGTCGGTTCATTTCTTTTTCAAAGCCATATGAAAACATCAAGTCGGCCTTAAATGTTTTACTTTCCTGGTTGTTTTAATCTCAAAAGGAAATTGGAGTCAGATTGACTCTGACCGCCGGTACACACGCCCATCTACCCCGGCGTTGACACCAGTTACTAGTTATAATGTTGTGGCTGAACAACCGTCACAGATGGAAATTGAGGATGGATGATTAATGGTATTCTGTGTGCAGGTGTGTGTGTGTGTGTTCTTTCAGGAGTGGACTCAGGTGGGTTCGGGTCGGGCTGCCAGCTGCTCTCAGTCTATAATCTGCACAGCTATGAAGACCCGCCTTCACGCCACGGCGCCGCCATAATGGCAGACTCTGTTCCTGCAGATCGTCAGATCCAGAGTGATACCAAATATTATTCTGCATCAATAATTCCTGTCCCCGTCTTCCTGCAGTGACCTCTAACTGGACCCCAGCGGAACCACTCCAGCACTGGGCCGTCTGTTGAGGTTCAATCACCTGAACCTCACCTGAACCTCGATCCCACATTCCTGCCTCCTTCAATCAATCAATCAGACTTTATTTCTGTCGCACTTTTCATACAAATAAAATGTAACACAAGGGAAATATGAAGAACTATTTGTTATTTAAATGTTTTTAGTTTTAACCTATCAATGTCACGCTCAGGTGTTTGGTTGAACTCATTCTGAGTTTCTATTTCCTCTTGGAAAATGTGACTGAACCTGTTTATAGTGGCAGCATGTACATGCTAAAGAGTAAGGGGCCAAGGATGGAGCCCTGGGGCGCACCACAGGTCAAAGGGAGGGGTGCCCTCAGATGCTTTAGATACAGACCTTTATTAACGCCAATTATTCAGGTTTTTACTCTGAACGGTGTCTCACTGCTGACTCTCCAGTACCTGTTTCCTGGCAGACACCGAACCTCTGGCCTTGTTGGAGCTGTTGGAGGGTCCGTGGTGGACGGACCCCCCTCCCCCTCTGTCGTTCAGATGGGAGGGCAGGGGGCTCAGGAACAGGATCCTGGCGATGAGTCCGTACAGAACGGTGGCCACGGTGAGGGGGATCACGTAGAACAAAGTGAAGTCCAGGAAGTAGATCGGCATGTAGAGGCTCCTGGATACCCGGTAGCCGCAGGTGACCACCACTCCGTTGGCGTGGACGGTTTCCTCCGTGTCCACCAAGAAGAACCACATGATGCAGTAGAGCGAGGTGAAGACCCAGACCGCCGCTATGATCCTTTTGGCCCGGGAGACGGTGCAGATGAACTGGGCCTTGATGGAGTGACAGATGGCGATGTACCGTTCGATGGTGAAGGCGGTGATGGAGCAGGACGACACGTTGATGCCCAGGTACTGAAGGTAGGTGATGCACAAGCATCCGGTGTATCCGTAGATCCAGGAGGCGACCACGTCAGAGATGTTCGGCAGACCTGCAGCCAGGAGAACGATCAGGTCTGCGGCGGCCAGACTGACCAGGTAGCAGTTGGTCGGGGTCACCATGTGTTTGGTGCGCAGCACCACGAGGACCACCATGATGTTCCCCGCGATCCCCACCACGCAGATGAGCAGCGTCAGGAATATGGTGGTGACCTGTTCTGGAAGAGGTTTCCGAGGCATTTCTGTCAGATTCACGGCCGGCGTGGCGCCCGGGAAGACGAAGGTGTTGTTCTCCATGGTGTCTGAGTCCTGCAGCCACAAGTCAGTAGATCTTCATCAGCAGAGGATGAAGGTCCTACACATAAACACACCACAGTCATCATTACTGCAGAGGTTGTTCCTATTATTCTTTATGAGTTTCTTATTGTTTATCAAAGTTTATTTCATCTTCTCACCTCTTCATCGATCACCGACACTCAACCTGCAGCACATTATTCTGATTTAGCTTCCGCTCATTTACATTCTATGTTGGGTTCATTTTGGTTTTGTCTTGTTGTCCATGATGAAGAGCAGAGAACACAGCAATGAGGAGCAAAGAAAAGTTGTAGAGCTGCACAAATCTGACAATGGAGACAAGAACATCTCTCAGCAGTTCAAAATGTCAGTTTGAACAGTTAGATCAATAATGAAGAAGTTTAAAGAGACTGGAGATGTTAGACATCAGCCTGGAAGAGGATGTGTCTGTAAACTGACCCTGCACACTGTGAGGAGGATGGTTGGACTGGATAAAGACTCTCCTAATATTACAGCTAGAGAGGTCAGAGGTCAGCTGAATCTTGGGGTCAGAAAGTCTCCCTAACCACCATCAGATGGCGCCGACACCAACACCAGCTGTTTCGGAGGTTAGCAAGAAAAAAGCCTCTGCTGTCGTCCACACACAAGCTAACGCGGCTACAAGCTAACGCTGCTACAAGCTAACGCTGCTACAAGCTAACGCTGCTACAGTTCACAAATATCACTGGGACTTTCACTGGAACAAGGTCAGAGGTCAGATGAGACCAAAGTAGAGCTTTTTTTGCTACAAACATCAAAGATGGGTGTGGCCTAGCAAGAAAGAAAGCCCTAGAGAAAAGCCCCTCATAACCACTGTGAAGTCTGGTGGTGGACGTCAAGCAAAGAATGGTTCAGAAATCCCAAATAAAGGTTCTGCCTTGGTCTTTCCAGTCACCTGACCTAAACCCACCAGAACATCTGTGGGATGTGCTGCAGAGGAGAGTCCACCAGTGTGGACCTCAGAACCTGAAGGAGGTGGAGAGGTTCTGTGTGGAGGAATGTTCTCAGATCTTCTCCATGTGTCCTCAGACCTCCTCACAGACTACAGGAGGAGACTCAGGCTGTCGTTGTGGTAAAAACATAAAAGCATTGAATAAAAGATCATGGGTAAAGGCAATAAAAACATTTTTTAAAGGGTTGGAGTGTGTTTATGATTCATTGTCGTGAAATAAACACTATTTATGGACTACGTGAAGAATATTCGGGTGAGGGAGGTTTTTTATTAAAAAAATACCCACTCCCTACAATTGTATTTTTCTTTGCGTTCTCCATCAGGCAGCTGCTTCCAGTGGAAAAGTTCCCATGTTCAGGAGGAAAGAGGAGCTTTGGCAGCTCTGGATCGGATCTCTCCCCCAGGAGTCGGGGGCACAGAACCATAAGAAGGTGAATACTGGACTCAGAATCAACAGAACAGGATTCCAGATGAATGATGGTGCCGCCGTGAAGCTGCATTTGTCGTTTCAGCACCAAGTTCAACGTATAAATTTTGATCATCGCTCCCAAGCGGCCGCAAGAATTCCGTAATCGCTTTAAGATAAGATTAAAATAGCGCTAAATGAATCCCCAGGGGGAGATTGTCCGTTGCTACGACAACACGATGAAAATATGAGAAAAAGTTACGAAAAATTCTGTTTTTAAAAAAAAGAAAAGACTTAATCTGCTTCATTTAATTTCCCTGTGGGTAAAAAAAAAGAAAAGACGAAAGCCAGAACCAATGAGACGCGTCGCCCACCTTTTTCTTACCTCCCTCTTAATTATTATTGTGAGAAATAAAGTGAGAGAAGAAGAAAATGTCCACTTACCATCATTTGCAAACGCCTCAATGAGCGAAACGACTGCTCAGTCCTTCAGGGGCGTCCACATCTCTGTCTCTCTCTCTCTCACTCTCTCTCTCTCTCTCTCACTCTCTCTCTCTCTCTCTCCCCCCTGCTCTGCCTCCACAGCCCTCCCTCTCTCTCTCTCCCTCTCTCTCTCTCTCTTTTACATCACACAGCGTTATATCCTTGTATAGCCACCCGGCCAAAAATCAATTCCACCTCCCCGTAAAAAAGCTGGAATCAGCCGCCGCGACTGCAACCCTAAACCCTGTCATTCATCACCATCGGACGCCGCAGCGCCGCCAAATCATCACAGCAGTTATTGGGGATTGGAATGAACTAGAATTCATCCTAAAGAATATAAAATGTTTTTGTTTGTTTTTTTGCCATGAGCTCCCGTAACACGGTGGACAATTCATCCGATCGGGAATCTTTTGTTTTGGAAAAACGTTTTTTGTCTCTGGAGAGACCAGCAGGAAAAATCCTGTATGATATGAAGATTCTTGTTTTGGCTGTGGCCTTTGGGAAATCTGCTGCTACCCATGGTTCTGTTCCCCATATAGCTAAACACATGAGGTAACAAGAACTTTCTCAAAGTTTTGGCGACCAGATCCTAACTAGGCAACGCAGCCCGCCGCAGCTTCCCGATGACATCATCGCACCTCAGAACCGCTCAGCCCAAACTCAAAAATTCTGTAATTATCGCTTCAACACCACGCAAATTGAAAGGGTGGGCGAAGTTTCTTAGTCCAAAAAATATTTCTGGCGCTTCGTAGCGAAGCGGTGCTGCAGATTTCTCCTGAGGAAGATGGGGAATAGAAATATTTAGAAGAGAAACTCCCCATTCTCCTCTTTATGTCATAAACCCAATACAGACTCCCAGAACCACCGAGACTAGAATCACATTGGTGCCATTATTACTTTGGTAATTACCTCGTCATGGTTCTCTTCTTGTTTGTTTTGCGGGATAAGTGTTATAGGTTTCAGAATTTACTTCTCTTCTGTCCGTGTGAATGTGTGTGTTTTAATCAAATGTCTTAGTGATTATTCCCTGATTATAACGCCAAAAAGTCTGGGAAAATATGGAATCGTCATCAGCGGTGTCCGCCGCCGTCCGCCGCCGCGTTGCCGCTACCGCCGCTACCGCCGCTACCGCCGCTGACGCCGCTATCGCCGCTATCGCCGCTACCGCCGCTACCGCCGCTGACGCCGCTATCGCCGCTATCGCCGCTATCGCCGCTACCGCCGCTATCGCCGCTATCGCCGCTACCGCCGCTGACGCCGCTATCGCCGCTATCGCCGCTATCGCCGCTATCGCCGCTACCGCCGCTACCGCCGCTGACGCCGCTATCGCCGCTATCGCCGCTACCGCCGCGGACGCCGCTGACGCCGCGGACGCCGCTGACGCCGCTACCGCCGCTGACGCCGCTTCTCTTCGTGTAATGCGATAACTGAGAAAGCAGTTCATGGATCATCTTCAAACATACCCACACAGACATTACAAAGGTGTGTTGTATATTCTTGACACTAGGGGGAGCTTTAACTCCAAACGTTTTGGCCCGTAAATTTTTCAATTGTTGGTCCTATTGGTTCAAATTTTTACTATGTATGAAATGACTTGAGGAGATTTATATATTACACATCACCTTTTACTGTAATAGCTCAAAATTTACAAACCCAGTTTTGTTCATTTTTCATTGTTTTTTTGTTTTTATACAAACTATACTGTACTATACAAAAACACTGTTTTTGTGGACAGAACTTTCTAACTTTCGGTCCAATTTATTCCAGAATTCGGTAAACAAGAATCCAGAAAAGGAGGCGTGTCCTGTTTACGTCACATTGTACTCTAATAGTTCCAATTTTACTCTCTAGGGGGAGCTTCTTTTTAACCAAAAATAAACTTCAAGGTGAAGTTCACCTTAAGGAAAGGTTATTTGCATATTTCTGCCTCTTAGGGGAACTTTATCTCAGAAAGTTTGCCATCTATAAACTCTAGAATTTTAGAATTTCTAGAATTTTAGACTTTTAGAATGTAGAGGAAAAATACTGGTAACTGTTTTTCAAACATAACATTTAATTTGAGTTGAGTTCAATCACAGGGATTGCTCGTACAACGCAGGGGGCTGGGGACTTTTCATCTGTTTTGCTTTGTTTTATGAAAATATATTTTTATTTTTTATTTTTTTGCATTGATATCAATGTAGTATAATATATATATATATATATATATATATATATATATATATATACAGATTCAATTATATAGTTTTGTAGTATTACTTTTATCCAAACCCGACTTTGATGTGTGGTTGAACTCGTATGGAAATGATTTCTGTATGAGGAATTATCCCTAAAGTCATAAGCAGAAATCTCATTATATTCTGTTCTGGTAAAGAATATGTTAAACAAAAACGGATGGCTCCATAATTACGATCCATGAAAATCATCAATCATCTTCAGAGCCTTCCTCTCCAAAACAGTTCAAAGAAAATCAATTCATAGGAGGATTAGATCACATGATGAAACTGGAAACTTGAAATGGATTTGAAAACATCTCCTTTACTTTCACATGTACAAAATGCAGTTTTTGAAGACATGGCTCCAATTTGTTCACGTGTATCATGTTTCACGCAGAGGTGGAGATGACTTAGAAATCCGGGTCCTACGTTGTCGTACCCGCAGCGAGGGTATATCTCAGAAAAGCCCCCAATCCCCTGCGTTGTACCAGCAACTCCCCCTGATTGAACTCCTCAGATTAAATGTGACTCATTAATAATCTCAAACAGTCCAGAGTGACTCAACCTGACTGTTTGTATGGAGTCAGCAGTCTGTTCTAGGATCAGATCCCATTCTGACTCGATGATGAAGATAAATACAGTTTTAACTAGTTTTTTCTGAATTTAGGAATAAAACAACAGATTTTCTTCAGTCGATTCATAGGAGCTAAATTTAGACACAACTGGACTGATGGTTGAGAAGTTATGGATTAGAAACTATGTCCCATAAAAAGTTCCTTTTGGTGAGTTAAATATGAACTATTATGGTAAAATAATATATATATATTTATATATATATATCTAGAGCCACATCATTACGTCACAGAGGCACTACAGCCCCATCATTATGTCACAGAGGCACTAGAGCCACATCATTATGTCACAGAGGCACTAGAGCCACATCTTTATGTCACAGAGGCACTAGAGCCACATCATTATGTTACAGAGGCACTAGAGCCACATCATTATGTCACAGAGGCACTATAGCCACATCATTATGTCACAGGGGCACTACAACCAAATCATTATGTCACATAGGCACTAGAGCCACATCATTATGTCACAGGGGCACTACAACCAAATCATTATGTCACATAGGCACTAGAGCCACATCATTATGTCACATAGGCACTACAGCCACATCATTATGTCACAGAGGCACTACAGCCACATCATTATGTCACAGAGTCACTACAGCCACATCATTATGTCACAGAGGCACTAGAGCCACATCATTATGTCACAGAGGCACTAGAGCAACATCATTATGTCACATAGGCACTACAGCCACATCATTATGTCACAGAGGCACTAGAGCCACATCATTATGTCACAGAGGCACTACAGCCACATCATTATGTCACAGAGGCACTAGAGCCACATCATTATGTCACAGAGGCACTACAGCCTCATCATTATGTCACAGAGGCACTAGAGTCACATCATTATGTCACATTGGCACTAGAGCCACATCATTATGTCACAGAGGCACCAGAGCCACATCATTATGTCACAGAGGCACTAGAGCCACATCATTATGTCACATAGGCACCAGAGCCACATCATTATGTCACATAGGCACTAGAGCCACATCATTATGTCACATAGGCAGTAGAGCCACATCATTATGTCACAGAGGCACTAGAGCCACATCTTTATGTCACAGAGGCACTAGAGCCACATCATTATGTTACAGAGGCACTAGAGCCACATCATTATGTCACAGAGGCACTATAGCCACATCATTATGTCACAGGGGCACTACAACCAAATCATTATGTCACATAGGCACTAGAGCCACATCATTATGTCACAGGGGCACTACAACCAAATCATTATGTCACATAGGCACTAGAGCCACATCATTATGTCACATAGGCACTACAGCCACATCATTATGTCACAGAGGCACTACAGCCACATCATTATGTCACAGAGTCACTACAGCCACATCATTATGTCACAGAGGCACTAGAGCCACATCATTATGTCACAGAGGCACTAGAGCAACATCATTATGTCACATAGGCACTACAGCCACATCATTATGTCACAGAGGCACTAGAGCCACATCATTATGTCACAGAGGCACTACAGCCACATCATTATGTCACAGAGGCACTAGAGCCACATCATTATGTCACAGAGGCACTACAGCCTCATCATTATGTCACAGAGGCACTAGAGTCACATCATTATGTCACATTGGCACTAGAGCCACATCATTATGTCACAGAGGCACCAGAGCCACATCATTATGTCACAGAGGCACTAGAGCCACATCATTATGTCACATAGGCACCAGAGCCACATCATTATGTCACATAGGCACTAGAGCCACATCATTATGTCACATAGGCAGTAGAGCCACATCATTATGTCACAGAGGCACTAGAGCCACATCATCATGTCACAGAGGCACTAGAGCCACATCATCATGTCACAGAGGCACTAGAGCCACATCATCATGTCACAGAGGCACTAGAGCCACATCATTATGTCACAGAGGCACTAGAGCCACATCATTATGATGTTGTCTCCTTTTACCAAGTGACAATATGTTACTTTGCTCCTAAAAGCACCTTTGGTTCCTGTGTGAAACCAGTTCTTCCTCACCAAGAGTCCGTTCTCTGGCTGTGGAACTACAACAAACCGGTTTAAACGTTGGCACTGGGTCTGAACCAGGCCTGGAGGAAAATAGGTTCAGGGTTCAGGACTGGGTTCAGGACTGGGTTTAGGACTGGGTTTAGGACTGGGTTCAGGACTGGGTTCAGGACTGGGTTCAGGACTGGGTTCAGGACTGGGTTCAGGACTGGGTTCAGGACTGGGTTCAGGACTGGGTTCAGGACTGCAAATAATAATACAAATATCATGCAGTAATATCGCCGGCTCCCTGTGCATGTCACCATCCCATAATGTTCACACCAAAATGTTCCAAAACAGAAATATTTACGTCAAGTTTGTCAATTTTTTGCAAAAATAGAAAAAAGAGTCTTTCTTTTGAGTCTTTGTGAGTCTTTTTGAGTCTTTTTGAGTCTAAAATATTTCACTCAATGTAAAAAAAAACATGTAAAAAAGAAAGAAAGAAGAAAACGTCGATGAAGAGTTTAATAAGATGTTAGTGAAAACATAAAGTTTAATGTAGATTATACTTTTTTTCTCTTTCTTTTATTTCCCTCCCCAACAGAAACTACTGAACTAAATAAATAATAATAAATAAAAAAAAAATCCTCCAGGAGGAATTGTGATGAAGCTGTCACCAACACCAGATCTTCATCATCACACGGGCTGATGTATTTTAAAACAATCGTAAAGCGAACAAGAAGTCAGGATTGAAAATAGACGATGAAGAGGTATTCTATTATTATAATTCCGGCTTAAAATAAACTCCAAAAACCTCATGGGACGTATTTTTGAGATGAAAAGGGTTTTTTTTTCAGAAAACGGAAGTGAACCTTTTATTCTTTTTGAATAATCGGACGTATGCAACAAAAAGATGAGTTCTAGCCCTTGAAGTTACGTAGGCCGATGAAATATTCAATAACTGCATCAGATCCAATCTGATTATTATTATTATTTCATGACAGGTCTCCGTCCTCATGGGTCTGAAGACCCACAGCGACGCCTAGTGGATCCCAGAGGTAAAGAAAGACTGACGTTTAAACAAACACGCTGTAAAGTCTGAGCTCTGGGGTTTTATACCAACACATAATAATAATAATAATAATAATACATTTAACATACATGACACAAGAGTCGGTTTAAGGATGACCTCATCCTCCAGAATGATTGACAACACGGACAAAAACAATGTTTTATTGTCAAAAACGATGAACTCTGATTAGAATTATCCACAAAAATCTAATTTATAACTCAAGTAACAAGATTTCAAAAAACTTTACATGTTAACTATCATATATTAATAGAATATATAATCATATATATTCTAACATAAAAATATACAATTATATATACTCTATATTATATACATATGTATAGATAATATTATATATATATATGTATTTAATTTGTATTGTTGCATTGGGAAAGTATCAGTCAAAATGTAAGAGATAAACAGTTTTATATAAATGAATATAAAACATTAGAAGAGATAAACAGTTTTATATAAATGAATATAAAACGTTAGAAGAGATAAACAGTTTTATATAAATGAATATAAAACATTAGAAGAGATAAACAGTTTTATATAAATGAATATAAAACGTTAGAAGAGATAAACAGTTTTATATAAATGAATATAAAACGTTAGAAGAGATAAACAGTTTTATATAAATGAATATAAAACATTAGAAGAGATAAACAGTTTTATATAAATGAATATAAAACGTTAGAAGAGATAAACAGTTTTATATAAATGAATATAAAACGTTAGAAGAGATAAACAGTTTTATATAAATGAATATAAAACGTTAGAAGAGATAAACAGTTTTATATAAATGAATATAAAACATTAGAAGAGATAAACAGTTTTATATAAATGAATATAAAACGTTAGAAGAGATAAACAGTTTTATATAAATGAATATAAAACATTAGAAGAGATAAACAGTTTTATATAAATGAATATAAAACGTTAGAAGAGATAAACAGTTTTATATAAATGAATATAAAACGTTAGAAGAGATAAACAGTTTTATATAAATGAATATAAAACATTAGAAGAGATAAACAGTTTTATATAAATGAATATAAAACGTTAGAAGAGATAAACAGTTTTATATAAATGAATATAAAACGTTAGAAGAGATAAACAGTTTTATATAAATGAATATAAAACGTTAGAAGAGATAAACAGTTTTATATAAATGAATATAAAACGTCAGAAGAAATAAACAATTTTATATAAATGAATATAAAACATTAGAAGAGATAAACAGTTTTTATATACACACACACAAACACACACACACACACACACACACACACACACACACACACACACACACACACACACACACACACACACACACACACACACAAAGACATAAATGCGCACATACAAGCACAGCAAACAATTATTGCACCTTAAAAGTCCCCAAACCCCTGCGTTGTACGGGCAAAAGTTTTGTTTTTTTTAAAATTGCATTTTATAAAAAAAAGAAAAACTCCTCCAAGCGAATAAAAATCTGATATACAAGAAAAATCTCCTCTAGACGATTCATATGCATCAAATTTGGACAAAATCGGACCAACGGTTGAGAAATTATGGCCCAAAAACGTTGACTTTGGAAATAACGCTCCCCCTAGTGACAGATATATACAACTGCCCTTTCCCAAAATCAATCCAGTCCTTCCTCGCTCTAAGGTCTCTTTGGGTATAGAAATGACAATGATTTATGATAGAAATGGTTTTTGAATTATCGTATTATCAAAAAAGTTTCTGCGCCGAACGTTTTTCCAGAAATTCAACTATTCAACATTTACATCACGCTGTCCAATCTGAAGATCGGGAGGTTCACGCCCCAGCTGAGCAAGACCCGGAACTCCGATCTTCTCCCTGTGCGCTGCAGGTAGAACCCCTAAATGCTGAGAACTTCTCCTCGTCCTTCTTAAAAGTTCACTGGTGACCGACAACCGAAATCTCGGCATGGATCGTCTTTATTTGCTCCCGTTTATTCGGCTTCCCTTGAATTTTCTCCGCCAGGTAAACCCTTCTCCTCTCCTCCTGCTCCCTGAAAAAGGAGGCGGCGATATTCCTCCGCAGTCGTCTGGCGTAGACCTCGAGGAACACCAGCGAGTAGCTGATCAGCCAGAGGCATCCCAGCAGGACGGCGACCCCCTGGCTGGGGGCCGAGGTCGTGGCGTTGCAGAGCGACGGCCTGAAGGTGGTCTTGTAGTCCCTCTGGAAGTCCATCAGTTCCACTGGGGCGAAAATTTGAGAGAAGATGTATAGACCAGGCAAGACATATTTAACCTGTAAGGAGAGAAGAATGTGAGAAACAGCTGGTAGGAAAAGGTCGAGGGTATGACCCCGAAAAGCCCCCAATCCCTTGCGTTGTACGACCAATCCCCCCCGATTGAGCTCCTCAGAAAAGCGCTGTTATGACCGACAGGAAATGGTTTAGAAATTACGTCCGGAAACCTTTCGGAGGTAAAGCTCCCCCTAATGTCAGGAAAATACAACCGACCTTTCCCCGAAATCAATCCAGTTCTTCCTCGTGCGACGGTCAATTGGGCCTTGAAGATTGAAAATGATTCACGAAAGTTTTTGAGGTATGTCTGGAAAATAGCGTTTTCGTAAAATGTTAACTTTTAGAGGAGAATAATAATAATTATTATACCGTAGTTCGAATAATATAATCCTGCCACAGGATATATACTTAATATTATTATATATTATTCTTTTAATCCCACTCTTTTTGCACACTGAAAATAGAATTGTTTAAAAAAAACAAAAACTTTAAATAAAGGATGTCAGGGATCTGATGCTTGCCAAATAGTGAGCCCATTGATCTGTACTGCCAACTGGATATTGCCAAATAGTGACCCACGCCGATAAATTGAGATCTGTGTTATAAACTGTTTATAAGCGTGAACTAATTACTTATGAAGTGTTTATAACCTTTTTATAAATTATTTCTAAGTCTTTTATGAAGGTACCCTTATTGTAGGGTGGTACCAATAAAA
>JBBDHG010000288.1:407500-440000 GCA_037951165.1 Lophius americanus | reverse complement strand
CGAAAAATATCTGGTAATTATAAGATCTTTTATTACGTAATACGAGATAAATTGTCTGAATTTTATTTTATCTGTTGAATGCGATTCGCTTCTGTGAAAAAAGGGAAACTTTTTCAAGAAATACAAAATTTCATTACGAAATAATTTTACAAGTTAGATTCTGTTTTTCTGTTTAAAAACAAAACTCACCACAGAATTTAGTCATTTAATGAAACATTGAGAGTAATATTAAATTAATAAATGCCACAGAGGATTAGAACTCTGGTTGAGGACATTGACGGCCTACAGAGCTGAGCTGAACATCGTACCATGTCTTTGACCTCCAGGTGACCCGAGGCGAAGGCGATGGAGTTGGGCGGCGTGGAGACGGGCAGCATGAAGGCGTAGGAACATCCGATGGTTGCGGGTATCATGAAGTACAGAGGGTTCACGGACACGTTCACCGCCTGCAGAGGCCAAACAAGAAGAAGGAAAAAAAGAGGGATAGATTTAGGTTTGGATAGAAAACCGATCAGCCATATCATTATAACCACTGGCAGGTGAAGGGGGATAACATCGGTCGTCTTGTCGCGATGTGAATATAAGATATTAAGATATCCCGCCCATCAGTGGGCGGGATATCTTAAGGCAGTAAGTGAACGTTTTGTCTTTGAAGTTGATGTTTTGGGAAGCAGGAAAAATGAGCAGCGCTGTTTCATTTCCACTGCCGCAAACCCGATGACTGAATCCAAAGAAATTTCAAAAAATATTCCAATCCCAAATAAACCGTCTTAATGTCTCTGTCCCCATCACTGATCATCATATATCCAATACTGCTACTATTGGACATGTATATTGTAGTACTAGTACTACTGTATGTACTGTAATACTTCACCAAATACCGTCATCATGGCTAGAAACTGTAAACAACGTGTTTATTGTTTTTGATGTTTGGATGTACAACAACATCCACTGCACGTCTGTCCGGTGGACAGAAATGGAAGCGGGATCCTCCATCTGACTCTCTTCCCGAAGGTTCTTCCACTTATTTTTTCCTGTTAAAAGGGTTTTTTTGGGGGTTGATCCCGACCCGGACCGAGGGTCTAAAGACGGAGGATGTCGCACCAGTTACAGATTTCGTACGGAGGCTCGAGAACTTTCACCGTTTCTAAACCCTGTTTTGCACAATGGTGAAATTATAATAATAATAATAATAATAGTAATAAATAAAATAATATCACTTAAAATATAATAATAATTGACTTTATTCTGTCCAGAACAAAGTTACAAAGTGCAAAAACGCGGGTGTTAAAAGACACCAACATTGACTGTAAATACTCAAATAATATTTAAAAACAGTGAGATTGTGTTTTTATATGACTCAAAGTCTTTCTTGAAAGGATCTTTTTTTTTTGCCGCCCCCGGTCGCTGCCATTCAAAATGACGTGTGTGATTCCACCAGACGCGCCGCGGCAGCAGCTTGACGCTCCAGATTGAAACCAGACAGGAAGTTAAACACAGAAGCTAAACAGTAAGGGGCCAAGGATTGAGCCCTGGGGCACACCACAGGGCCAACATATCATAAAAACGTTTTATTTACACCACCTTTACTCCATTAAAAGTCAAAATGCTCTTATCCTGGAACCTCGAAGGAGGAGGGAGGTTTTCCGAGATATTCTGCTGCAGAATCCGTGACTGTCCATCTCTTCCACGCGAACAAACTCCGCCCACGTGACCACACAACTGCTTTCCTGCATATCTAAACTTCACCAACATTTAGCCAATCATTACTTTCAAAAGGGAAAAAGGCAGCAAACGGTGTTTCAAACTGACTTTGAAGTTGACCCGCAGTTCCCAAGCAGGCTGAACAACAACAAACGTGGTCCTGCGAGGCGTTTTCCAGGCGCCATGATTCCAGGAAGAGACACCAAAATGTCTGCCGACATGATGACGAAGAAAAAAAGTGAAGAGAAAAACGTCGAATTCGACCAAATCAGCACAACGGGCAAATTCTTACATTCCCTTCTAATCTGGACTCTTCGCTGCCATCTTGTGGACACATCAATGTCAACATAATAAGAATAATATTAATAATAATAATAATAACTAGGCTTCCGCTCTCATCACCAACATCAAGAGTATATCCGTGAAAAAGCCCCCGATCCCCCTGATTGATCTCCTCAAATTAAATGCAAAGTTATAACAACAAACTCCCCCTGGTGAGTAAAATATGAACTATTACAGGTAGATATGATATAAGATAGATCTCCTACAGTTGACTCATGTGCATCAAATCTGGATTAAATCGGACCAACAGTTCAGAAATGATGGGTTCCTAAACCTTTGAGGATTAAAGCTCCCCTAGTGGTAGAAATATGCAAGGGACATTTTCCAAAATCGGCAACCTGCCCCCTAAAAATGTTGAATTGAAGTCATCAAACACAACAAGTAGTGAGATGGATTTATAGAAGTTCACATAAAATACAGAAAAAGCAAAGTGCTGAAGGGAAAACAATGATATAAAAGGAAATATGCGAGCGATGCCATGAAAATAAACAGCAAAGATTCCTCGCTGTTTGGCCGTCCAGTGAAAGTGAGGCACCTGAACGCAGCAGTGGATCTGCTGATCTCACACTGAGGGGCAGACTGTTCCAAAGTCGAGGGGCTGGAACTGACTCAGTCACGCTTGGCTTTCAAAGTCTGTACAAAGATTCATGGGAATCCATCCAACAGCTCCGGAGACATTCCACAGAAACCCACGTGTGTGAATATATATTCACAGTACGGCCTTTAGAAAGAAGGACCCTGAACGCAACGTGATTAAAACAACGGCTTTTAGCAAAGTTTGAATCTAAGTTGATTAAATGGCTAGTTAGCGACGTAGCTATCCAGGTAGATCAGGGAGGATTTTAAAAATCCTGCTCCAGGATTTTAAAAATCCTGCTCCAGGATTTTAAAAATCCTGCTCCAGGATTTTGCTCCAGGATTTCTACCCCCCAACCCAAAACGAGTGAGATTATACTTCATTCATTCATTCGTCTAGATTTTTAAGTAGCCTCACTGTCCAGAACCAGTTTAAGACACTTAACTTAAGAGCGCCCGTAATGATTACAGACGGCGGCGGTTAATGTCCAACAGGCTGCAGACGCCAAGAGTTCAACAAGCCTCCTCATCCTGTGATTAACGAGAGGATGAGTTCAGCGTTCTTGCCTCAGCTCTGCCGGAAAGTCGCAATTTATTTATGAAACCTTTTGACGGAGGAATAATGAGTTCACTGTGAATGAAGACGGACAGAGGTAAAAACAATATGAACAGAAAAACAGTGACGTCTTTTCTTCACACAAAAAAAAAACATGTTATGAGGAATTGTCCAAAAAAATGCAAGTGTTTGTCACTTTTATACTACGTTTGAAATAATAACATGTGTTTTCAGTTAAAATGTGGAAAACTAACCCGTAAAAACAACTGTGTCCCAAAAACATTATAACCGCATGTGCTTAATATCACGTCTTTTAGTACTCATATAGAAAAACCAACACGATAATCACCTGTGTCCTAAAACGCCATGTGCATACTAATCACATGTGAACTAAAAACGCATGTTTGGAAAAAAATAACACCAAATACCACAATATTGTTTTTTCAAAGGTTTCATATATGATATTATGTCATCTGTTTCTATATATGCAGCACACATACTGAGAAACTAACACTGAAAACACCTGTGTCCAAAGCGTGTTGGGTTATGCACATGTGCATCACATCCGTTGATTTATACGTTTATCCCAAAACCATCTGCGATAATACTTCACGTGTACATTAACATCATGTCATATGTTTCAGAACGCATTTAGCAAAAGCTAACGCTAAACTACACCTGTGTCCCAAAAACACATGCTTACTCTTCATATGTGAATACATCTCATGTGTTTTAGAAAAACACATATAGAAAAAACGACACTAAATACACCTGTGTCCTAAAACCACACGTCATTACACCTCAAATGTGAAATAGTGTTAGTAGTGATTTCTTTACAAATGAAAGAAAACTAAAATCCCCTGTGTCCCAAAAACACATGTGTCATGTACTAATGTCAGAAAAACATGCGATGTCTGACTAATGATACAATACTACTAAAGTAAGAAGTCCGTTTTGAGTTGAAAGTTCCGATATTCGTGTTAAAATAGCGTATAGAGCATGAAGGTGAAAAATTGTCGGAGAAAATGCTGAACTGGAAACATTTTCAGAGAAATACAGTTATGTAGTGTTTGTGTTACTTTTTGAGTTACGTTTTAAACCTCCTGTGGTTTTTGTTTGACATTTCTTCCACCAGAAACACACGCATGAAGAAAAAGCTTATGTCATAAGCTTTTACTGTAAAAAGTAAAAGCTTATGTCGGTTAATAACAATAAAAATACGACCATTCTTACCAGTTCAGCGATGACGGGCAGGAATATGATGATGGTGGCCGTGTTGCTGGCAAACTCTGTGAAACAGGCCAGAAACCCGGTGATCATCATCACAGCTGCAGCAGGAGGAACCTGGGCCAACGGCTGGAGGTGGCCTCCGATCCAGGAGGCGAGTCCAGACTCCTGCCGGGCATCGCAACATCAGGGGTCGGAGGTCAAAGATCAAATTACAGCATAATATAAACACGGAGGACAACAGAACCAAAGAGAACGGAGCGGCTCAGAGCCAAAGGACTGGAGCAGAGAAAACACGGCAGCGGTCACGGGTGAGCGTCTGGAATCAGAACCTCCGCGTTAAACAGAGGAACCGAGTCTTTTTGACGAGACGATTGGAGCATAAATGTAAAAATGAAGGCCTGAAGTGAAACGCTGCAGCCAGAGGCTTAACTGGACCAAAGAAAACATTCAGTCCGGCTCCCCACCGCGGCTGGAACAATCCTCCAGCTCAACTTCTCTGTGCAGGTTATTATGGCTGCTGAGACGCCAACACAAGCTCTATCGCTGTTCTAGGTGACACGTCTCTTCTTCATCTTCATCTTCATCTTCTGGCTGGTACCTTCATGGTCCTCCACAGCAGATCATCTGTTTCTATCTTTTCCTGTCCTCTTCAACATCCTCTGTCACACCAACCAACTGCATGTCCTCTTTCACCACATCACCAGTAGTGGATCTACCAGTAGATCCACTATCCCTCCTCTTCTTCACGGGTCAGAACCATCTCAGTCTGTCCTCTCTGACTTTGTCTCCAGGACGTCTCACCTGGACTGTCCCTCTGATGTCTCCTTTCTAATCCTGTCCTTCCTCCTCACTCCCAGAGAACATCTGAACATCTTCATCTCTGCCTCCTGTCTTCTGGTCAGAACCACCGTCTCTAAACCATCCAGCAGAACTGACCTCACCTCCATCTTGAAAACCTTTCGCTTTACTCCTGCTGCTCCTCTTCTGTCACAGATAACTCCTCACACTCTTCTCCCCCCATTGCACCGTGCCTTCACTCGCTTCTACACCTCTTCTCCACACTCCCCATTGCTCTGAACAGTTGACCCCAAGTCCCTAAACCTTTGCACCTTCTCCACCTCTACTCCTCCATCCTCACCTCCTCCTTCCTCCCTTTCATTCACACACATGTATTCTGTCTTCATTCCTCTTCTCTCCAGCACATACCTCCACCTCTCAAGGTTCTCCTCCACCTGCTTCCTGCTCTCACTACAGATCACAATGTCCTCCACCAACATCATAGTCCATGGAGACTCCTGCATGTCCTCCTCTGTCAGCCTGTCCATCACCATAGAAAACAAGAAGGGGCTCAGAGCCCATCCTTGGTGAAGTCCCACCTCCACCTTGAACCCATCCATCACTCCTACTGCTCAACTCGCTGCTGTCATGCTGCTCTCATACATATCCTGGACCACTCTAACGTACTTCCTGTCCCTCCAGACCTCCTCATTCAATCCCACAATCCCTCCCTTCTGACCTTCTCTCTTACACACTTAAACACACATATTGTCTATATAAGTGTATATTTTATGAATAATACGAGGCTTGCTTGTACAACGCAGAGGATCGGGGGCTTTTTTCGGGGATAAACTTGGTGGGTAGTAGGCCTGTTTTTGCCTGTAACTGTCGTTTAAAACATGTTTACCTCACAAGCTTTAGCCATAGCGAAGCCTCCTCCGAGCAGCAGGATGATATTCCAGGGAACAGATTCCTGCGCTTTCTTCCACGATAACAGCGGCACATATGGAGTGTTGGGCGCTGAGGACAAACATAAAACATGGAGGGAAGCACAAAATAAATGACTTATTCAAGCTTTCCATTTTTCATTAAAGACAAGAAATCGCTCCGAGTTTCCCGATGACGTCACTGCATCTAAGAGCGACAGCCCCCCCTGTACTTTCAGCCTCATTATGAGACCGCCTGACCGTGAAATCCTCCCTCCAGATCTTTGGTTAGATTTCCACCCGCAGGATTACGCCAAAAAAAATTTACATCGTCAGATTTCCATGAAACTGGGTTTGAATAGAATTTAGATCCCAAAGAAATCTGATGCTTTTTTTCATGACATCATAGTCTAGACCTTAAAAACAAACAAATAAACAAATTTAAATTTGTTTTACTTTTGTTTTCTACACTGTAAAAACATTTTTTACTGTGAAATCCACAGTTTGTATTTCTTTATTGTAATTGTTGACTCAAAAATACAATACCGAAATATTACCAGGAAAATACTAATACTGGATTTATAACAGATATTTATACACTTATTTATAAAAGTGGAAAATCAAATTAAACATTTTTTCACCCTTGTAAATAACAGTAATTAAGTTATAACATTGTTATAACACAGTCAATAGTTTAGCCATGTAGTAAATAACTGTTTTAAGTATCTACTTTATAATATCACATTAAATGTTTTTGTGCTGTTGTAAATAACAGTAATTAAGTTATAACGGTGTTATAACACAGTCAATATTTTAGCCATGTAGTAAATAGAAGTATTTAGTGACAACTGTATTATATCACAGTAAACGTTTTTGTGCCACATTAAATAACAGTAATGAAGTTATAACTTTGTAATAACAAAGTCAATATTTTAGCGATGTAGTAAATAACAGTAATTAAGTTATAACGTTGTAATAACACAGTCAATATTTTAGACATGTAGTAAATAACCGTATTAAGTCACAACTGTATTTTATCACAGTAAAAAAATGTTGTGCCTCAGTATAAAACAGTAATTATTTATAATAGTGTAATAACACAGTCAATATTTTAGCGATGTAGTAAATAACAGTAATTAAGTTATAGCTGTGTTATATCACAGATAATGATGTCGTACTGTTGTAAATAACATTAGTAAAGTCACGATGGGGAAATATCCTAGTCAATGTTATTACTGTGATTTACTTTACAAACTGACGGTACGTGTTTGACAGTGTCTTACAGGCGGCTGTCACACACATGGATCATTTTCTCTCCTCACATTTGATCTGAACTGACTTTAGTTGTTTGTTGAGATAAAGTTGTGTTCCCCTCTCCTCTGTCAGGTTTGACCAACACCGTGAGGAACCAGTGAACACACCATGAGCTTCAAGTGAACGCTGTGTTTGTTTGTTCAGCTGAGTATAGTACACACACACACACACACACACACACACACACACACACACACGGAGCTCCGAGAGATTATATTATTCTAATCACAGAAACAGAGGAACTGCGGTCCCGGCTCCAGACGGGACATTTAGTCGGACTCTAATCTATTCTTATTAACATTCCTCGACTTATTTTCAATCTTGTGCAATAACTGTTCTTGTGACGGAGACTGAAAGTCTCTGGAATCTTTGTAAAATCTCTGATTAGCTTTAACATAAAAACCACCTGCCGTATATTGTCTTATTATTTCTGTCGCCGGCGAAACAGTCCTTCAAAGTTCTGTTGTGAGATTTTTCTATCAGAGAACCAGCATAAATTTTTCCAGAAATTTGTAGCTCTTCTGTGGGGTATACAATACATGTGTAATACATGTAATACATGTATTACACATGTATTACACATGTGTAATACATGTGTAATACATGTAATACATGTATTACACATGTATTAGACATGTATTACACATGTATTACACATGTATTACATGTAATGCTCTTCGGTGTCCCACTGCAGACTGGGAGGGCTGTTGGGAAGATTCTCTGACTCAGTCATTCAGCCATCGCAGAATGGCTCTTGTCAACAAATTTTCACTTTTTGCCTATCTACTAGTGGTCACCACCACTTAATCAATGTAATTATGACATAATCTGTAAATGGTTCGAATGTTGTAGCTGATCAGTGTATCTGGTGAATAAGAACTATTTACTTCTAAGCTGGTATCTTCCATCCATTCCAAATTATGTTATTACACATGTATTACACATGCCTTGTACATGTATTACACATGTATCTGGCAGGTAGTACACAAGTTTTAAGAGGTATTACACAGGTATTAACACATGTATTACATATCTATTAACACATGCATTACACATGAAGTACACATGTATTACACATGTATTAGACATGTATTACACATGTATTACACATGCATTACACATGCATTACACATGTATTACACATGTATTACACATGTATTACACATGCATTACACATGTATTACACATGTATTACACATGTATTACACATGTATTACACATGCGTAATGCTAGTTTAGGTAATGAAATGTTAGTAGGTGTCTTCAAGAGCTTTCTAACCTTTAGGGTCGAACCACCAACTTAGAGAAGGTTTCTGGGAAGGGAAAAAGAAAAATATAGACACAATGATGACACCTGTGACAGCGTCTGAGACGTACCTGCAGAACAATAGGAGGAGGAAACCGTTAACAGGGATGGATAAATGACAGCTGGCTCAATATACAGATTCTCTGACATTTCCAAAATGGGAGAGGGTATCTGAACAAACAAGCTCCTTTATGTTTTCATCAAGTTTGCCTTTCTTACCCTTTTTTAAAAAGCACAGACCAGCCAGGGAAAAATTTGGGATCTCTTGTGAAAAGAAGAACGGCAAACAGTACAAAAAAGAAAGAGATCGATCCCTCTGCAAAACTGAAATTAAGCACGTAAAAGGAAGGTCAGTAAAAGCTCCAGCATAAGAAATGGAATCATTCACCGGTTATTGCATGAGATTTGGAGACATGCACCGGCCCTCACTTTATGGGTCCTAGTTTCCTGTAGTCTTCTAGTATGAGGGCTTTGGCTCTGGCCTCTGCCTGGGCTCTCTGGTTGTGTTTCCGGAAGCACATACTGCATCGATGAAAAAAACACAAACACATTGATCACAAATAGGGAATAACATAAAATAAGGAAAGATTTCCACGTTAAAATGATGGATTTTCGTCTTCGATAAGAAAAAAATGGCCGACGCTACTTCACCTTGTATTCAATCCGCCGTAGAGAAACGCGATCCAGATCCAGCCCAACACCAGGAAGAGAAACATGAGCGGGAAAGCAAAGGCGAACCAAGAGCCAAAGTTGATGACGTCACAATCTGGGAAGTAGCTGACAAGCGAAGACATTTTTGTCACCATGATTGATTTTATTATGCGTTTGTTTTACACGCTGCACTGATGCTATAGGAGTTACCTCTTCAGCTGTCCGATGAGGATGAGGTTGGGGGCGGTACCTGTCAGCGTGGCGGTTCCTCCGATACTGGCTGCATAAGGAATGCAGATCAGGAATCCCTTCCACACCTTCAGCTGATATTGGGCCTCTGATCGGATCCCCTCCACTGTCATATCGTCATTCTGCTCCATCGCATCAAACCTTCAGAAGTTTTTACAAACATAAAGAGCTAATATGATGGGCTGATGAGAAAAAAGTGAGTTCTGGATGAGTTCTGGATGAGTTCTGGATGAGTTCGCCCAAGAAGTTTATATTTCACTCTTGTTTGTTTGTATTACGTTTTGTTTGTTTGCAGGATTACAAAAAAACTAAAGGACGGATTTGTGTAAAATATTGCTCAGAGGTAGATTTTTGCATATCCCAGAGGTGTTAAATGTTGGTGACGTTACGTTTTTCCCAGCATTCAAATAAAATAAAATAAAATAAAAGAATAAGCCGTTTGGAGTAGTGATGCTAATTGTGGTTATTGCTGCCTTTGATTCCTTTGATCTTTCTTTGAGGGTAGAGATGGTGGCTAACTTTTAACAGTTCTTTTGATTGCTTTTATGTTCACTTGGGGGTGGAGCTGCAGGCTCAGTGGGCTGAACAGCGACGCTGAAGTGGAAGCCAAGGAAACAAGCGGCTATAGAGTATTTTAGAGATACTCAGAGAGTTTGTTGGAGTTGTCAGTAGATTTAGAGGCTGGCAGTTACTCAGACATTGAGGGAGAAATCTGCATAAAATACTCCTAAACCTCGATCCTGTTCTCACGTCTGCACTGTAAAAATGGGTTTACAGCCTACAGGTTGGGAAGTCACGAATGAGAAACTGTAACTGTAATTATTCCTGATTGGACTCTTCAGCTAACTTTTTTTTTTTCTGAAATTTTTGTCTGAAATGCTAAAAACAAGAGAGATTTCCTCACATTTAGACGCAGTTGGACTTATAGTTGTGAAGTTATGGACGGGAAAACTGTGTTTTCCACAAAAAAATCCCCATAATGAGTTAAATAAGTACTAATATAGCAGGTTTGCACAAGCAACATAGCTACTCTTATTTTATTGTTCCTAAAAGCAAAAGTCTGGTGATAGTAAGACACTCACGATATAAACCGTTAGTATCATCGTTAGTCGGACCATCCCTTTATTTCCATTCTTTTCCCACCCTCACAACTAGCTTCATCAAAATCCATCAGGTCGTCTGTAACGCAGAGAAACACGAACTAAAAAAACCCAAAAACCTGAACTATCTTACAATATTAAAGATGGTTAAAGACTATGTAGCCGGCAGATTTTAATTAATGCCACTCAAATAAAAAACATCACATTCTTGGTGGGGCTGAAAATAAAAATGCGACACCGGTAATGACTTAACGTCTTACACCAACTGTAGAAACTGATTTTTACAATTTATACAGCGCACACACCACAGACACTACAAATCCCAGAATGCACTGCGATGGCCTGCACGTCAATCAACAGCGCCAGAGCTCCTCCCAGATCCTCTATTATCAGCTTTTAATCAAGACAGTTTTTTTACTTTTACTGTTTCATTGTGACAGAAGACGGAAATGTCTGATTAGTCCTTTAAAGTCCTAAATAGTCCTTTATAGTCCTTTATAGTCCTTTATTTTGACTTTAATCTGTGATTTGAGTATTTTCTATTTGGTTGGTTCGTTCAGAATTCTATAAAATGTAGTAGATAAAATAAGAATAATACCTCGGATTAAAAATGTCCAGTTTGGGTTCTTTTCGGCCCTCGATGTGGACTCCATCTTTAATTTTGGCCCCCTCTGCGATTGAGTTTGACACCCATGTCCTAGAGGACAAGACTAAACCGAGGTCACTGGGGGAACATCGGTAATAGGGAAGTCAAATTCTGGCAATGCAATGGTAATAATTAGGTAATACCATGTAATAACATAGTAATAACAGAAAGTAGCTTGTTATTAACGTAATGTTACACTGAAATTCTTACAAAATGTTGATTGTAAGCAAAAAAACAACAAATAGTAATAATAGTGTAATGCAAAATGGCAAAAATCTTAACAATGAATAAAATATTTCTGTCTTTGTAATATTTGTACACAAATGTATTATGAATTTAATGGTGTAATAGCATGACACGAATGAAGTTATTAATAATCGTAGGTTACCATCAGTGTAATAATCTTCAAAATGACATTGAAGTACCTGAAAATTAAAATGCACAATTACCATATTATAATTCAGAGATTTTCTTTCCCTTATATCCAAACATTCCCTTTAATTTCAACCTAATTATGTTTTGTCTGTTCTGTGGTGTGACTCTTTTCTTCTTTCACTTATAAAGACTGTGACTAAAAGCTACAAAATGAACGAATTAACAAAATATTTCTATTTAATTTCTCAATAATTTGCGCAAAACGGTCTTAAAAAAGAAAAGGAGAAGAAAGTCTGTGCTAATGCTAAATGCTAATTCCTCAAGTTGTTAGACATTTTTTAATCTGTGACCTTTATTTATATACACGCCTAAATCTGAAACGACAGATTTCTTTCACCCTCCTTCCTCTTTTACTCGCTGTGGTAATCTGGCGCTATAAGACGTTAGCAGCAGACCCCTTAAGTCCGGTCAGTATGGAGGCGGGGCTTCAATGGATTTGACTTATTTGTCCATCACATCCCACAGGTGCTTCAATCGAACCAAGATCATTCTAGAATGTAGGAGCCCTTAGTTCTTCGTCTCACATAATTCCTGACCCAAATCTTCTAAGCATCATGGGTAATTATCCTGCTGGATGCGACCGCTGCCAACTGCGAATACCGTTTCCACGGAGGGGATTGGGTTCTGTAACAACGTAGGTTCTATAATTCACAGTAACATGTACATGAATGGAATGACCCAAGGACTCCCAGCAGAACACGGACTCGCCTTCTTCCCATAGTGCATCCTGTTTCGATCTCTTCCCTCAAGTGACCGACCACATTATGTGAAAAAAAAAAAAAGTGTTACATCAGACCAGAACTTCCTGCTTCCAACACATGTGACTGCAGGCCAAAATGTTCCCTTGTTGCCTAATAGACTCGCTGATCGGCGCCATCGCAAAGAGAAAATCAATGTTCCTCCCTTTAGTTATCGGAGGTTTTAATGATATGGCTGACTGACCGAACCGTCATTTCTGTTTTTAGTAAACCGAGTCAAGGGAAAGAAAACGGTAATAGTTCCTCGAGACGAACGGCCCCGAGATAAATCTGAAATCTTGGCGCCGTGCCAGGTAGATTATATTCATTGTTTCCCTTTGAAGTTATTAAAAACTCCTTTCATTAACATTTCTATGTTTTAGCTCTTCCTGCTAGTTTAGCCGGTATTAAGATGGAATTTGGTCTAAGACGTTAAAGTTATATCAGTTATATATAATTCTTCATTGTGCAGCAACTCATTAACGCAGAAATTTAATTTAGTATTAATGTCTGATTAAATTGAAGCTGGTAATTAAGCAATTTGCAGTAGTGATTAATTATTCATTATTATTTAAATATAAAATATGAACAGTATTACTTTGAGAAAAATGGGAGAACTAGATGGATATCAGCATTATATAACATCAATTTACCTGAACTACTGTCAGGACATCTAAACAATATTTTAACTATTTTATATTACTATTTTGATGTTTTGGATGTCATTTAAAAAAAAAAATCCTATTAAAGATTTATTGAACTCATATTTCCAGTCTTATTTCATATTTGTATCTTCACCTGTGTGAGCAGGAACTCTGAAGTGGTGAACAGGTACTTCCTGTTTGACTGGGGTATAAATATGAGGTGACACAGGCCTGATTCTCTCTGAGGTTCTTCACCATGATGAAGACCAGAGAACACAGCAATGAGGAGCAAAGAAAAGTTGTAGAGCTGCACAAATCTGACAATGGAGACAAGAACATCTCTCAGCAGTTCAAAGGTCAGTTTGAACAGTTAGATCAATAATGAAGAAGTTTAAAGAGACTGGAGATGTTGGACATCTGCCTGGAAGAGGACGTGTCTGCAAACTGACCCCAAACACTGTGAGGAGGATGGTTGGACAAGTGAACCAACACCAGCTGTTAGGGACAGCAGCAAGAAAAAAAGCCTCTGCTGTCGTTCACACACAAGCTAACGCTGCTACAGTTTGACAAACACCACTGGGGCTTTCACTGGAACAAGGTCAGAGGTCAGATGAGACCAAAGTACAAACATCTCAGACTGTATGGCCTTACAGGAAGAAAGCCAGAGAAGAGCCCCTCATACCCACTGTGAAGTCTGGCGGTGGACCTTTGATGCTGTGGGGCTGTTTTTCTTCCAAAGGTTCTGGACATCTTGTTACAGACATGGTTCCATGGACTCCATCAAACACCAGCAGATACTGGATGAAGACCTAAAAGCCTGTCAGAACCTTAAAGTGGGTCGTGGTTGGACCTTCCAACAGGACAATTATCTGAAGATCACCTCAACATCAACCCAAGAATGGTTCAGAGGTCACAGAATAAAGGTTCTGCCAAGTCCAACCCAGTCACCTGACCTAAAACCAACAGAACATCTGTGGGATGTGCTGCAGAGGAGAGTCCACAAGCGTGGACCTCCTGAGTTGGAGAGGCAAAAAAAACAAAAGCCATCGACAGAATATTAGAGGCGTCGATTAATTAAAAGAAAAAGAAAAAAGAACAAAATAAAAGAAACAATTAGGTACTTTCTAATGATCAGCCGGGATTTCTTCTTTTACTTAGGAGCAGAGAACTCAAATGACCTTTAGCTGAACTCTGTGCAGGATTAAGGGACAGAAAGTAGGATTAAGTCCAGAAAGCAAAGACAATCACGTCCCGTGTTTGTTTGTTTTTTAAATCCAGTTATCCAATCTAAGCTTCTTATAGTGACAGCTTCTTGAAGCTATCACTTCAAGATAACAAGATGATTAACTTGTCCTTTCTTTTTTTTTAAAGAAAATGACTACAAGAATCACATGACATCACCAATTCTCTCTTGCACTAATATCAAACTATTACCACTACAACCTATGTAATAACTATGTAATAACTATGTAATAACTATGTAATAACTATGTAATAACCATGTAATAAATATGTAATAACTAAGTAATAACATAGTAATAACATAGTAATAACATAGTTATAACATAGTTATAACTATGTTATAATATAGTAATAAAATAGTAATAACAAGTTAATAACTATGTAATAACAAACTATGTGAAGTTATTTTGATGTTTACTGAAGCTTCCAGTTGATGAGAGTCAATCTATGACGTCTAACTCAGTGATGTAAGGGTGCAGGAGAAGTAAATAATGCACATTCAGCACTAACGCTGTCGACCACTACCCCACTACATAAACAGGAACAGCATAAATATTCACACAAGAATAACATTCCTCCTTCAAGTTCTTCTGGACTTTAACTCATAACCGTGTGAAAAAAGACTTACTGTAATTTTACAGGATGTTATGTGATATTATCTTCCGCCACAAACTTTTTGCACCTTTTTTTTTGCCGTTATAGCAGGTTTACATGATTCTGGATATAGTCCAGTTTACAAAACAAACAAAGAAACTGTATCCATCAGCTCATCCGGCCTACGCTGCCTTAGCAACGGTTTATCCCTGAAAGGTCCCCAATCTCCTGCACAAAAAAGTCCCCAAATCCCAGAACAAGCAATCCACTGAAAAACTGAATTGGAGTAAAATGTGACATACAGATATAAGATAAATCCTCCTCAAATAATTAATATACGCCAAATTTGGACTAATTTTCTATAAACAGATGAGAAATAACGGCACGAAAACTTTGGGAGATGAAGCTCCCCCTAGTGTCCGGAATGCACAACTGACTGGTTAAAAAAAATGATGACTGAAAAACATTGATTTAAAAAAATAAAAAGTACCCCTAGTTGGTAAATCACGATATATAAAGGATAGCGGTCCCCCTAATATGGGAAATATATAACCGACATTTCCCAAAATTCATCCAGTTCTTCCTCGCATGAAGGTCTGTGGGGGTATAGTACTCGAAAATGATCCATGAAATACTTTTTGAATTATGGCGTTAACAAATATGATATGTGGTGGCGGCGATGACGATTCCATGGTGTCACTAACTTTTCGGGGACACGATAAGTTTTTTTTTTTTTGTTTTTTTAAACGTCAAACTTTCCATTAGCAGCAGCGACATCGAATCAGCGTCAGACTCAGACATTGAAGGAGTTTTTATGATCGTACCAAACAGCCTCGGGCTTTTCTTACCCGTCTATTGACAGTTTCTGCGTTTCCAGGGGCAGTGGATGCAGCTTTAAGGTGGAGTGACCTAAAGGAGAGCAGCAGGAAAAAAAAGGAAAGAGGTTTGTGTCACGTTCTCATGTTAGCGTGTCAGAAAACATGAGTCGAAAGTCGTGTTTTCAGCTCGTACGACTTCTAGCCTCCGGAGCTTCGTTAACCATTTACTGCTCGAATATTCAATAACGCTGAGGCAGAAGACACTGAACTAAAGTTCATGTCTCGGATTACGCATTGGATGAGGTTAAAACAATAGAGCATGAGGTTCTGGATTTCAGCAGGTCCGTTTCGACACCAGCGGTCGGATGTTCACACCGGTGGGCTAACATTATCATTTATTAAATATTTAAACACATTTGCTCGAATCACACTTTTTCCACTTGAAGTGAAAAAAAAGCCAAAACGGCACATTTGTTGACAACTCCTTAAAGTATTGATTATTAATTACATTGTATAAGTGCTTCACTGAGTTATACACTTATCAGCCATAACATTATAACCACCGACAGGTGAAGACAAAACTGGGCCTATAATATCGTCCAATGGTGGCGTATCCCACCATACCCAAGCCCCCAGTACCCTGTGTTGTACGAGTAATCGCCCTGATTGAACTCCCAAAATCAAATGTGAAATCAGATCTGATTATCTGACATATCTTTCTTGAGAAACGCTCCATCTAGTGAGTAAAATACGAACTGTTAGAGTAAAATACATTATATATATATACAAGATGGATTCCTTCAACTGGATTCATGTCGTTAGGGAAGAGAATAAATACTCCCTTTGCCTCGCATGGAAGATTCCGGGATGATACTCATACCTGAGGGGGGGGGCGGGATCTTCTCTGTTATAACAGGTCGGTCTTTAATGAACCCATATATCTTAGAAAGACAACTTAAGACTCTTCTAGTTAATCCCTTACGCTCGAATGATCAGAAGTAAGAATTTTTTGGACTATATATGCAACTAACGTTTCCGAAAACGCAATCCAGTTCTTCCTCACACCAAGGTCTATGTGGGTGCAAAATACGAAAATGATCAATTAAACACATTTTGAGTTAATCGCGTTAACACGAAGGATCTGCAGACGATTCCGTGACATATCCCGAATTGTGTGGGAGTGTTAATATTGATTATCTTGTCAAACAATGGCGTCTGTCAGCAGGTAGCAAGCCGACATGTTGTCCTCAGAGTGTGTGTGTTGGAAGCAGGAAAAATGGGCCTGCTTAACATATCAGCCACTTTGATATGGACCAGATTGTGATGGCCAGTCAAGTGGGTCGGAACGTTTCCAGAACTAGAGGTCTTGTTTAGTGTTTCCCTCTGCAGTGGTTAGTAGCAACCAAAGTCATCTGACGGGGTCATGGGAAAAAGTTAAAACCCATTCTTACAGAAAGATGTCAGAACACAGAATGCATTACAAAAACTGTTTGGCTGCTAAAAAACCTAACCCTTATTTAAAACAGGTGGTTTTAATGTTATGGCTGGTTGGTGCGGAACCTTCAACCTACCATTGATCATATCGCCCTCAGGATTGTCTTTGACCTTGCACTTCTCTTTCAGTGACTCCAGGTCTCCGAACAGACTCTCCAGGATAGCGTTAGCGATGGGGAGCATCATGGCGGTGGTGGCGGTGTTGCTGAGCCACATAGAGAGGAAGGATGACGTCATCATCATCCCCATGATGAGCCTGGGGGGACAGATCCACCCACAATCTCTAATCAGTGACAGGAATTGTCGCAACGTTGCTACCTTCAGTTTGGACCTAGTCCTACGCTGTCATCCCCGACATCAAGGGGTGTGTCCCTGAAAGCCCCCAAACTCCTGCGTTGTACCAGCAAGTGTTTTATGGTAAAAAATAATGAATAAAAGAAGCTCCAACTAGTGAGAAAAATCTAAATTATTCAAATAAAATATGATATAAACGAGATAGATCTCCTCGAGACTAAATCGGATCAACGGTTGAGAAGTTTTGGAGACAAAGCTCCCCCTAGTGACGGACAAATGCAACTGAACTTTCCCAAATACGACCCAGTTCTTTCTAGCACTAGGTTCTGTGTGGGAATAAAACTTGAAAATGATCCATGTAACAGTTTTTGAGTTATCAGGTTAACACGAATGTTCTGCAGCGGCGGCGACGGCGATTCTACTCTTGACTTCTTCTGGGTTTTCAGAAGGATCCGTTTCTTACCGACAAGAAAAACACCGACAGTTTTGTTCCTGTACATATTTTTTTTCTCTCACCATGCCGGTTGTACCCCCACAATACTGAGGACCTTCAGGGCTATTCTGCGGTGCAGGCCGCACTCCTCGATGGACGAGGCCATCACCAGTCCGCTCAGAAAGAGGAAGTTGGTTTCGAGGAAGTACTGAGGGCATAATATCTTGGACGGAAGAATTCCCAGAGTCGGGAAGAGGCAGAGAGGAAGCATGGCGGTGACGGCCAGAGGAAGGGCTTCTGAGCACCAAAACACGGCCATCAGTAGAACCACGTACAGACATCTTCCTTCCTGCCAGAAATAAAAAAAAGTGTTGGAAAAAAACAGACGTGAATCATCTTTGTCCCTCCAAAACATTTTTTTTAAATCTTTATCTGCATTGACAGACAGCACTACGTACGTCCGAAGGCTCCTGCTGATGACGATCCCATATCTACGAGCGAAAGCTGTCAAAATGTGATTCTGTAACTTCTATATTTAAGTATATAAGTTTATGTAATAAGAACGCGATTGTGTTTTACGTTTGCTGCTTAGTGTATTTTATGTGCTCTTATTTTGAAGGATCATAGCGGAAGTAAAGTTGGAAGGCATTGTGTATGTGTTCTGAAGTGATGGAATTAACATAAACTTAATAAAGTGCTGGTTTCTTAAAACCAACTGTTTGGCATGTTAGATGAAAGTAAATCTTCGTAAACTCCGTATAATTGTATTTGAGATGGGGAAAAAAAAACGTTCAATCAAATCCAAAGAAATGAAGATATTTTATTATTATTAGTTTATTGTCTGGCTTAATATTCACAAAATAAACACAATTATTTTATTATTATTTTTTTTAATCTGTTGGATTTAGAATTTTTATTCGTTAATAATTTCAATCTTACTTACGAGATATCTTAGTCTTACTCATCTCAATTATGATATATTAATATTAACCATCAAATTTATAAGAGATCTTAATCTTAAGAATATTTTATTTTATTTAGAATCATGCCTTTATTCGTCCCGGCGTTGAGAATTTCAGAATTTGGGAGATATATCAACTTAAATGATCTTTATTAGGAGATATCTTAAACTAACTAATCTTAATTATCTGAAATCTTACAGCATCCTTCTTTTAATAACATAATATAATAATAATATGCGTTGTCTCAACCGTGATTATCGTGAATATAAAATAACTAATCATAATTATTTTCATCTTGAGATATCTTAATCATTCATTTCGAGATATTCTAATCTTGATTGCATGTATAAATCTTAATTATCTCAACTTTGAAATCTTTTAGTCTTACTTATCCGAATGATGAACTATCTGAACCTTAATTCCTTAAATTACTGGATTTCTTAATCCTAAATCGGAGATTTTAAAAATCTTGAATATGATATATATTCATCTTAATTATCTTAAACATGATATATCTTAATCTCACTTATCTGAATCATGAGTTATCTAAATCATAATGATCCCAACTACTGGAACTATCTTCAATACGAGATAACTTAAACTTAATTTTGAGATATTCTAATCTTGAATCTTTTATTTACGATATACTTTAATCTTTCTTATCCGAACCATCAGATATCTGAACTTTATTGATATTAATTACTGTAATGATCGTCATTCCGGGATATCTTAATCCTAATATTGAGATATTCTAATCTTGATTATCGTCTATAATCATCTAAATTGTTTGAACTGTGGTAAATTTTTACCTCACTGATGTGAAACATGAGCTTTCCGAACTTTATTGACTTAATAGGACTGGAATGATCTTTATTAGTAGGAGTTATATTAACATATTTATGAGATATCTTGAGTTGGAGATCTCTTAACGCACAGATCCCAGACCTCCGCGGAATAATCCCCCTCTGATAAGATCGATCCTGCTGCGGTGTCATTAAAATTCTGTTTGTTCCGTGAATCCGGCTGGGGGTCAAACTCAAAGACACTCAAACGTCTGAAGTCATTTATTTATCTGGAGGCAGAAGTTCTTCGGTCCGTGTTGGCGCGTAAAAACGCGCACCGGAGATCCTGCAGCGTCCGGTCACTCACCTTCTCCGGCAGCGTGAAGATTAAAGGCAGGAGCAGCAGCGGAGTGAGGAGGAGAACCAGCTGCTTGTGGACGCACCACAGCTTCCTGGAGACCACAGACACCTTCATCCTCCGCGCGGAGTTCAGCCCGGTGTTCTCGGAGAGAGGAGCGGATGGAGGCAGAGAAGGAGGCGCTCTGAGACTCTGGCAGACTTCAGAGGAGATTAACGCCACCGACCAACTTTTAACCCCTGCAGGGCGGTGACGTAGAGCCCGGTCCGGCCGCCTGTCCGGTTTCCCTTCAGACACTCATCCCAGCCAATGATATCAGGCTTCAGAGAAGTGTGCAAAAATACAACAACAAAAAAAAAACCCACCGGAAGATGAAGAAATAACAGAAACAGTAAAAGAGCGGCGCAGAGGAAAAGTTGTGAGGTTCAGATGATCGACGTGAACGACATAAAAAGATCATCAGTAGGTCGTGTTGTGAAGAATAATGGTCTTTTTCTGGACCACAGGAGTCAGACAGAAAAACCTCAGGAAATAAAAGAAGTTAACTGGGCATAAAAATGAAAGCGTGACTTTAAGGAGCGACAAACGAAAGTGGAACTCCTTGATGGGGCTTCCTGATTCTGCTGCTTCCCTCCTGTGAGCAGAGAAGAGGGTTTCTGTGATGGGAGGAGGTCATAAAGACCACAGGTCCAACATCTCACCACCACTTCTCTCACACAGTGTCCACAACACACACCAGTAGATCCACACACACTAGTATACACACACACACACTAGTATACACACACACACTAGTATACACACACACTAGTATACACACACACACACACTAGTATACACACACACACTAGTATACACACACACACTAGTATACACACACTAGTATACACACACTAGTATACACACACTAGTATACACACACTAGTATACACACACTAGTATACACTCACTAGTATACACTCACTAGTATACACACACTAGTATACACACACTAGTATACACACACACACACACACTAGTATACACACACACACTAGTATACACACACACTAGTATACACACACTAGTATACACACACTAGTATACACACACTATTACACACACTAGTATACACACACACACTAGTATACACACACTAGTATACACACACACGTATACTCACACTAGTATACACACATACACTAGTATACACACACACACGTATACTCACACTAGTATACACACACTAGTATACACACACTAGTACACACACACTAGTATACACACACTAGTATACACACACACGTATACTCACACACACTAGTATACTCACACACACTAGTACACACACACTAGTATACACACACTAGTATACACACACACGTATACTCACACACACTAGTATACTCACACACACTAGTACACACACACTAGTATACACTCTCACACACACACGTATACTCACACACACTAGTATACACTCTCACACACACGTACACTCACACACACTAGTATACACACACTAGTATACACACACTAGTATACACACACTAGTATAAACACACTAGTATAAACACACACGTATACACTCTCACACACGTATACTCACACACACTAGTATACACACACTAGTATACACACACTAGTATACACACACTAGTATACACACACTAGTACACACACACTAGTATACACTCTCACACACACACGTATACTCACACACACTAGTATACACTCTCACACACACGTACACTCACACACACTAGTATACACACACTAGTATACACACACTAGTATACACACACTAGTATACACTCACACAATGTCCGCATTTACAATCAAATACAAGTACAGTCTACAACACACACCAGTAGATCCACACACACTAATATACACACACTAGTATACTCTCACACACTAGTATACACAAACAAACACACACTACTATACTCACACACTTTATTATATTCACACACATTAAAACACACTCTAGGATAGTCACACGCACACTAGTTTACATACACCCTATTATATTCACACAGACACACATTAGTATACCCACACACGCACACACACACAAAGTAATGTACACACACACACACACACAGTAATGTACACACACACACACACACACACACACACACACACACACACACACACACACACACACACACACACACTAGTATATTCACATATACTAGTGGCAGTATTTCCAGGAAACATTGTTTTTCTCACTTACAGCTAGTGAGTGAGATATCAGCTTTTAGAGAAAGTACGTAGCAGAGAGTTAGCCTAGCTAATTCATATTCACTGAATTCAGACTTAATCGGACCAATGCTTGAGATTTTATGGCCCCTAAACTAAACAAAATCCCCAAATCAGTCCAACTCTTCCTCCCGAATCAAATTTGAAACTGATCCATGAAGGAGTTTTTGAGTTTTCGCGTTAACGCGAAAGATCTGCGGTGGCGGCGATGACGATTCCATTACATCCCGAAATAAATGTCCAACCTTTGCAGCTAAACGTTTGAAATGTCGCCGTAAAACACGTGGTGCCACCATTTCCTCCTTAACTTCTTCAGTTACCTGAGCTGAGCGTTGAAGAAGAAGAGTGAAGTGAAGTCACTCAGCAGACACTAACAGCTGGGCTAATGGCAGCTAGCTATGTTAGCATATGTAACTTTTTGGTCTTAAGCAAGTCGTGCGCTAATCCCTGTATCTGTCTGAGATAAGGTTCATCAGAAGGTAAGTAAGTAAGTGAGTGTCACCTACGGGTGCATAGGCCGCTCTTTCAGACAATAGTCTGGCTTTGACTAAGTCAATGATTAAACCAAAGTGACCAATCAAAGGAGGGGGGTCAACCGCAAAACCATTCAAGACCTCCAGAGTCTCAAAAGTTTGAAAGTTAATGCAGTGGTGAAAACCTGGCGAGCATGTTGTTATGATGAAGATGCTTCTTCTGCTCTATTACCGTTGGGTCGCTCAGAAAGCAGAATCGCTTCCTCAGATGTGCTTACGCGTCTGCAGGATCCGATCATGTGACCGTTTGATTGTTACGCAAGAGGCTTTCGAGGCTAATGGAAATCCAAAGATTTGGAATTTCACTTCTGGCTCAGACAAGGAGTCAGAGCTGGAGACGAAGGTAGACGACTAGATGTAGGTGGAGGTGGAGTCCCTTCATGGTCAGCACCCCTGATGAGGGACTAGACTCTAGTCTAAAGCAGAGTGAGACGCGTCTGCAGATACTCACCAGACCAGACAAGTTCAGACATCCACCCTCCTCCACCTACGCTGGATCAGACACCAGTACAGACACCAGTACAGACACAAGTACAGACACCAGTACAGACACCAGTACAGACACCAGCAGATACTCACCAGACCAGACAAGTTCTCACAAATCACAACAAGTGTTACAGAAAGACATTCATCCAACCTGCTCCAACCATCCATCCACCCTCCTCCACCTACTGAGCGCTGGATCAGACACCAATATAGAGAAAAGTACAGACACCAGTACAGACACCAGTACAGACACCAGTACAGACACCAGTACAGAGACCAGTACAGACACAAGTACATATGCAAGTACATACACCAGTACATAGACCAGTACAGACACAAGTACATATGCAAGTACATACACCAGTACATAGACCAGTACAGACACCAGTACAGAGACCGGTTCAGACACCAGTACATAGACCAGTACAGACACAGACACCAGTACATACACCAGTACATAGACCAGTACAGACACATACACCAGTACTTACACCAGTACATAGACCAGTACAGACACCAGTACAGAGACCGGTTCAGACACCAGTACAGACACCAGTACAGACATGTGACTTTGTCTGAGCCCTGGTTGGAGGACCGTTGGTACGGTGGGCGACAGGAGCTTTGACAACACGCACGCTGCAAAAACCACAACACATTCAGAAAAACGAGCTGCAAAAGCCACAAGACCAAGGAAGTTTTTTACGAAGGACACTGAAAGTGTTCCATCCCCGGAAACACTTTCTTAGTGCTTCATTTAGTGAATAAAATAGATTTAATGCACAAACGTTTCATGATATTTTAGTTAGCCCTGGTAGCTTCGCTTAACTTCCGGGTCCAGCAGTCATGTGACTAAGAATAAAACTGTACTCAACGCTGCGAAAAAAACAAAGAAACTTAATACTGACCCAAACATACACAGAACCCAGTAAACAAGGTGTTTATACCTGCTGAAAACTCTTAACCTGTCTTGGGGCTTTTGCAGAATGTTTTTCTTAATGTGTTGTTTTGTGGCTTTTGCAGATTTGTTTCTTAGTGTGATATGGTGTGGCTTTTGCAGATTGGTTTTCTTTATGTGTTTTCCTCTGGCTTTTTGCAGACTGTTTTTCTTAATATGTTGTCTAGTGGCGTTTGCAGATTGTTTTTCTTAATGTGATATGTTGTGGCTTTTGCAGGTCTTGTTTCTTAGTAGGATATGGTGTGGCTTTTGCAGATTGGTTTTCTTTATGTGTTTTCCTCTGGCTTTTGCAGACTGTTTTTCTTAATGTTCTGTCTTGTAACTTTTGCATCACCTTTTTTTCTTGATGTGTTGCGGCTTTTGCAGATCGTTCTTTCATAATGTGTTTTGTTGTGGCTTTTGCGCCGTGTCCGTGCTGTGACACTGATGTAGACGTTTTCTTGGTTTGCAGCACGGCCACCGTTCATCGGAACCTGACGAAAACCCGCCGAGATGAAGGAAAACACTTGGACCTCGTCTCCTGAGGTGAACGAAAAGGTCCGGCGTGTTCAGAAGTTCTGCATGTCCAGAAATCCTCAAAGGAAAATGCAACATGGGTCCGATTGTTGAAAAACATTCTTCCAGATGAGAACGATGCAGATTTCTCAATCCCTTTCACTATGACAGGAAAAAATGTTGTTAGGATCTCGTGATTCTTTGCGTACCCTCACATGACATGTGACCTCGTCTTGGTGTTTATAAATTGCATCACATCAATTGACAGTCTGTAAATGGGAAGTGCATCTCTGGAGAAGCTGCGGCTCAGACGCTTCACGCCCAAAAGTCATCAAAATCTGTCGAACCCTTTCAAGACACACAAACAAATCCGGGGGATTCCTCAAATCCTCCAAGTCTCGTTGGCAGGGAGGAAGAGTTTTCCTCCAAAAGCAGGAAAAAGAAGATCTAGCAGTGATGAAAATGAGCCACCACTTCCCCTTCACGCCGGATATCTGCAAGCAACCGTACGAGGCATCGCTGCAACGCTCGCACTGTACTTTTACGCTTTGTGTTTGATTTTGAACTTTTGATCTCTTCTCATTTTCATCATCATCGCTCGGTTGAGCTGTTCCACAGTAAACATAAAAACAAATCCATGCCAGGGAGTCGCTTCATAGCAAAAACTGTGGATTAGAGTTTTGACTCATTTCCTCTATAATACAACTTCCTCTGTGGAACTTCCGTCTTTGCAGCGGCCCGGCTGTTCAGGCCGCGGTTTGCGTGTAATGTTGGGAATACCGGCGTTCTTTTCGGACAAACAACATTGTGACGACTTTGTTCGACTTTGAATGTATTTTAATCTAAATTCCAAAAAACGTCCTTCTTACTGAGGGACAATCATGTGATGGACCAGAGGTCCTTGTGATGCTCACTGTAGGGTTGGTCCGGGAAACTGGACTGTGAGAACTGTAATCGTCTTGCAACAAATGTGATTACACTGCAAAAAAAACAAAAAAACAAAGAAGGAATTTCAAGAAAAACAAAACAAAACCTGGTTTCTAGGAAATTTTCATTCCTTTTTTTTTTTTCTGAATCGAAAAATAATCTTGTCAATCATGTTTCACATCAGACGTTAACAACTAAACCCAGAGTATTCGTCTCAGTCATGACAGTTATTGTATTTATTGGTGGTTTTGTAAAAAGCTGCAAACAATGACCTTTTCTTCAGCTTTCATAACTACGGCGCAAAACCCCCCCCCCAAAAACACAACAGTGTATTTTTACCAGCCTTTAAATCTACCTTCAACTCCACCAAAAACTCTCTGAGTATCTCTCAAATACTCTGTAGTACCGTGAAAAAGGTGAATGAAATACGAACAATTAGAGTAAAATATGACAAATAGTTTTATTTATTCCGATTTTGGACTAAATCGGACAAACGATAAAGAAGTTATATTTCAGAAACTAATGAAAGCTCCCCTTAATTAGTACAATATGACTCATCAGAGTAAATCAAACATGATATATATACATCGATATATGTATATATATGTCAAGATTGTTGAGTTATTTCTTGGTTTATTCTGTTTCGGTTCTCTAGTTTTATTTTTGAAGGTTAATTTTCCTCGTCCTGTACGTCTTACTTTGAAACTGTTTTCTTTTGATTAGCTTTAAACTTCCTGTCCTGGTTTCTTTGATCTATCTAACCTTATATTCCCATTCTTGAGTTTTTCTGTTGTATTTCTCATCCCTCCTGTATTTGAGTGTTTGACTCCCTCTCCCTCTCTGTGTCCGTCTTCTCCTGTGTCGTTCATCACGTCCACCTGTGTCTCATCGTCTCATAACATCAGTCTAGAAAGTCTGTGCTCACCTTTCCTCCTGTCCCAGATAGTTGTTGATTTTTCGTCGTTTTATCCTAAATAAGTTTTTCTCCTCGTGTTTTTTTTGTTTGTTTTGTTTTACTTTGAGTTCTTTCCCTCCTGGACTGAATGTGTGGTTTTGAAACCAGACTTCCTTGTTTTTCCTTCGATTTCTGTCAAAATAAATCTTTTAACTGTCCCTCGCCTCCTGCACCCTAAGTCTTGAAACAGCCCCCATTCCAGAATAAACATAAAAAGGAATCAAAGGCATCAAAAGCATCAAAAGCCACTACTCCAAACAGCTTATCATTTAATTTTATTTAATTTTATTTTAAATGCTGAAACACGTAACGTCACCAAAATGTAACCACATCTAGGACACATCAAAACCCACCTCTGGGAAAAGTTTAATGCAAATCCGTGGCTTAGTTTTCCCGTAATCCTGCTCACAAACAAACAAACAAACACACAGGCGTGAGTTTATAACCCTCCTGGCGGATGTAACCACTTCACTAAAATTGTCACTTGGAACCTCGTCGATCCTTTTTGCCGCGTTTAGTTTGTGCAGGACGTCTTTCTGCTGTTTGTGAACTGGTTGCTTCCTTCTGATTCAAAGATTTGGCTGAAGAAGTTCCAGACAAATGTGTTCCTGTAAAACATCAACAACTCTACGGAACTCATCGTGGCGTTTCACATCCGCAGCAGGAAATGGAAGTAAATCTGTGCTGTGGCGAGGGATTACGAAACCGCGTACTGTTTTTATTCTGCTGATTTACACATTTCTAACGCTGGTCATGCGATGTGGAAATACAGTTTTCACATATGCTGCGGGGAAGTCATGCTTTCCAGATCCTTTTTCTGTGTTCCTGTTTTATGTGCATTAAAGTTTGTGATTGGCATTCTTGGCGTGAGGTTGTCTGGGAAGGGAATCGCTGCTTTCCCACGTTTTGCACCTTGTTAGCTCCGCACGCAACGGCTAACTTCACCGGAAACGACGCCACGCTCCTTCTTTTTACCGCTCATTCTTCCCTTCTCTCCGTTTTCTCTCTTTCTCCAACTCTGTTTTCGTGGAATCCCTGTGCGTTCACTCATGTCCTCGTTTTGTAGCATCTGTATTAAATGTGTTAAGAAATGATCCCGTCCTTCACGTCCACATTCCTGATTAGCATAACACTCCCTGAGCAAATTTTGAGGGGTTGGCTTAATCATTTTTTATTCCCTTTTTTTTTTCCTTCTGTCTTCATCGTTTGTTCTGTGGTGGGGCCCGTTTTATAACCCTCCATCCATCCAGCCATCCGTCCATCCATCCATCCATTCATTCATCCATCCATCTGTCTGTCCATCCATCCATCTGTCCGTCCACCCATCAATCCATCTGTCTGTCCGTCCATCCATCCATCCATTCATTCATTCATCCATCCATCCATCTGTCCGTCCACCCATCTATCCATCCATCCATCCATTCATTCATCCATCCATCCATCCATCCATCCGTCTGTCCGTACATCCATCCATCCATCCATCCATTCATTCATTCATCCATCCATCAATCCATCCATCCATCCGTCTGTCCGTCCATCCATCCATCCATCCATCCATTCATTCATTCATCCATCCATCCATCCATCCATCCGTCTGTCCGTCCGTCCATCCATCCATCCATCCATTCATTCATTCATCCATCCATCCATCCATCCATCCGTCTGTCCGTCCACCCATCCATCCAGCCATTCTCTTCCACTTATCCAGTGTTTTCCAGACTTCCTAATCACCGGCAACACTCTCCAGCTCATCCTGGGGGATCCCCAGGTCTCCAGGTCTTTAGTCTCTCCATTGAATTCTGGGTCCACCGCGGCGTCTCCTCCCAGCTGGATGCGCCTGAAAGACCTCCAAAGGAAAGGGTCCTGCATGAAGTGAACAACCTCAACTGGCTCATTTCGACATGAAAAAAGTAGCGGCTCCACTCCAGGCTCCAAGCTCCGCCCCTCATCACCTCATCACCTCATCTTCCTTGGTAGGGGGTCTGGGCCCAGACCCCCTACCAAGGAAGCTCATTGCAGCTGCTTTGCATCCTTGGCCTCATTCTTTCGGTCACTTCCCAGACCTCATGACCAGAGGTGAGGGGTCATCGCTTTTTACCACCAAAACATAGCGATACGACAGAATCATTTCTTCTGATGCTGCACTGAACCGACTCTCCATGTCATGGTCCTTTTCCTGTCACCCGAGACCACTACGCACACCTGAGACCACTACGCACACCTGAGACCACTACGCACACCTGAGACCACTACGCACACCTGAGACCACTACGCAGTCCCTGGCCCTGATCTGATGTGGAGGTGTTGGCCGTTTCACACACAGCTGCACACCGATCCAGTCCTGCTGAAGGTCAAGGACCGACTTGGCCAACAGGATCTAATCATCTGCAAACAGCAGAGATATAACTCTAAGCCCCCCAAACCGGACACTCCCCTCACCTCGACCGCACCTTCTAATCCAGTCCAGGAATACCAGGAACAGAATTTGAGAAGGGGGAAACAACCTCAGTGGACCCAAACCATCCCTCCATGACTATAGTGTGTGCGGCGCTGCAACTATTTATGAGAGAGAGAGAATTTGAGAAGAATCACAGTATTTGGTTTCAACATAAATTGTAAATCTTCTTGTTCTCCATCTTCTCCTGTCCTCTTCATCATCCTCTGTCACACCAACCAACTGCATGTCCTCTCTCATCACACCCAGAAACCTCCTCTTTGCTCCTCCCCTTCTTCTCCTGCCTGCAGCTCCATCTCCAGCATCCTTCTACCAGTAGATCCACTATCCCTCCTCTTCTTCACGGGTCAGAACATCTCAATCTGTCCTCTCTGACTTTGTCTCCAGGATGTCTCACCTGGACTGTCCCTCTGATGTCTCCTTTCTAATCCTGTCCTTCCTCCTCACTCCCAGAGAACATCTGAACATCTTCAGCTGTGCCTCCTGTCTTCTGGTCAGAACCACCGTCTCTAAACCATCCAGCAGAACTTCTCTCACCTCCATCTTCCAAGGAAATATCATATATCATATATCATATACAGTGTGGAATATTTGTCTTGAAATGCTGCAGGAATAAAATAATGTCAGAATTGGCACCAATAATAAACAAACATTTATTTTCTGTCATGTTTTTTGAATGTTTTGAAGGTAAAGCCGTGGAAGAAAAGGAAAGAAAAGGTTCTCTGTAAAAAGAAAACTGTTGATGAACAATGATAAATAAATATTTGTTTACTACTGGTGCAGCAATCTGACATTCTTTCACCCTGAAAGACTGAGATCCATATCGGCTGGTGTTTCATGGGGTCCATGGAACAAAGCCTTTCACAAGATTTCCATGGCCTTTGGAAGAAAAACAGCCAATGAGATCCTCCACCAGACTTCACAGTGGCTATGAGGAGCTTTTCTCTGTTTATTTTTTATTTTTCGGAGTTTTATACCTGCTGAAAACTCTTCACCAGACATTTTAAAGACTTTTGTTTGTGACGTTCTGAGTGTTGTTTACACGTTGCCATGGCGAACACTGACGTCAGCAGGAGCGATTAATAGTTAAGAGTTTTCTCCAGCAGGTTTAATCCACCTTCTTAATGAAATATTTATTTTACCAGATAATTCTTAATGGTATTTTAAGTTCTCAAAGTTTCGATAGGAATCGTTAAATTTAGTTACGGTTAAATAATTTGCAAACAAGTCTTCATTACTGAAAATTTCAACAATTTTTAATTAGATAAAAATTCTGAATAAATGTAAATTTTAACCACTTACTTGAATGAATCAATTGTATCATCTAGTTTTACAGTGTATGTTGAAGTATTTCACTGTACCTCCGTCAACAAGATGACGTGTTTCTTTTTAACATCGTTGGATTGACAATTAGCAGGATTTCTCAGAAAGTGAAGAAAGGACCCAACTACATTTTTAGCAGTGTTGGACTTTGGGTCAAGGAATAATTCATTGAATCTTTCAGGCTTATCTGGACCCAGTTGTGGATTCTGGATTAATTTTTAACTTTTATTTAACAGGGAAAGACGGACCCAAGGACTCTGCTGGAAAAGAAATTGACTGAATACCTGCGAGAGTCGTTCTTTCAAACTCATAAAGATCAAACGTGACATTTTTTTAAGTAAAAATATTCATTCTATGAAGGTTATATAATATATTGATATATGAAAAAACACCTGCTTGTAAGTTTTCATTCAAAAATAAATGTTTCATGGCATTATTAAATATAAAGTGACTGCATCTACTTTTATTCAGATTTGATTATTTTAAAAATGTATCTTTTTTTACGGAATTATCATAAACGTGTTAATTTTAAATTCATTTCAACTAGTTATAAAATATGAAAAAGGTTTGAATATGTACGGGGTTTAGAACAAACATGATTCATTTAGTTTGTCATTTTCAGGAAATGACACGTTTCACAGGGGAAGTGATGTCAGAGGTCCGGCAGCCTTCGCTATTTTTGTACCTTTGATGTCAACAGAAAAAAGTTTTGTTTTGTTTTTTTAATTTAATTTAATAAAGGTCATAAATAGGAAACATTTTGAGTTCATTCAGGTTATGGCATAAACCTGGTTATAAAGTGTTTAGTATTTATAAAACACTTATAAACACTGGATGTTTTCATTCTGTTACGTTAAATGAAATAAATTGGATTTATTGATTATAAATACATTCAACTGTTTATTGGGTATTGAAATGAATCTCATTTTATTTATTTAATTGTTGTTTTACCAACAAATATGAATCACATGAAATATGTAATCGCAATTTTACATTGAATTAAAATATATAAATCTTAAAGTATTAGATATTTTTTGTGTATGTTTTCTTTCTTTCTTTTCTTTTTAGGAATGTACTTCATTAATCCTTAAATCCTCCAAAAGAAAAAAAAGAAATCTCCGAATTTTTGTTTAATGTATCATAAAATTACAAATGTATGTGTTTAAAGAGTAAAAAAAAAAAATCTCAACATTTGGTAAATCAGTTTAATAGAGAACTATTAGAACTATTACTACTATTTGATCCTTATTAGACTCTTTTCTTTTTTGGGTTGTATGAAGTTGAATGATTATTTTTAGTAATTCCTCGAAAAAAAATGTTTTAATAATAATAATAATAATAATAATAAATACATTTGATTAATAATGCACTTTACATTTGGATCAAATTTCAAAGTGCTACAAAGAAAAAGCAGATAAAAGCGTCAATAAAAAATGAAATAATAGCTATATAAAAGTATGACCAAAAAGCAGAAATGTTAATTAAAGTTAAAGATTCTGCTAAAAAGGAAAGTTTTAAGTCCTTTTTTAAATGTGTCAGTCGTCTGTGGAGCCCTCAGATGGTCAGGGAGGGCATTCCACAGACGAGGGGCAGCAGAACAGAAGGCCCGATCAACCATGGTGCTGAGCTTAGTCCGGGGAAGGAGGAGGCGGTATGAGTGGGTAGAACGGAGGGATGGTGTTGAGGTCAGTGGGGTGAGTATTAGTATAGTATTAATATTTAAAGTTATGCATTTAAATAAGTTATAAGAATTACATCATTATAACACAAACAAAGTAATAAACTTAATCCCATTCATACTTTTCATTCAAACATGAATAAAACATGTAAAACTGATATGTGTGTGTAATAATTCCAACAAACGTGTGTTTTTTATTGGCCGCTTTGACCTGTGGTGTCCCCCAGGGCTCCGTGTTTGGCCCCTTACTCTTTAACATGTACATGCCGATTCAGTCGCA
>JBBDHG010000288.1:397500-402500 GCA_037951165.1 Lophius americanus | reverse complement strand
AGAAATTATGGCCAGAAGACTTTTGGAGATAAAGCGCCCCCTAGTGTCAGAAGTATAGAACTGAGCCGTCCGAAAATCAATCCAGTTCTTTTTCTCACTAACGTCTATTAGGTTATAAAATATGAAGATGAAACATGAATTTGTTTTTGAGTTATCGCACTGACACGGAGGACGACACAGCAGCGGCGATGATCGCATAATATTTCCGACTTTTTCGGTTTCCCACGGCAACACAGGAAGATAATTTGCTTGATTTTCTAACAGTGGATAAAAGTTTCACTAAGTAAGTATTAAACACCTTGTTTATCGCAGCGTTGGGTAATTTATGAGTTAAAGTCATTATTAAGTTTTTATTTATGGTCTGCTAATATTTACTACGATTTTATGTCGGAAGTCACGTGACCTCTTGACCCGGAAGTTTATGGAAGCGCGTGAAAAACATGAAAGCAACGTCGGAACACAGTTATAATGATTTCTTTTATCTTATCAGGGTTTTATTTGGCTTTTCATTTGATTCTTTAAGAAATGCGCCATAAAATATTTCTCAACCTTTTCAAGTTTGTTAGCTATGCTACGCTAACGAGCTTTATGCTGATTTGAGTATTTGATTTTGAAAGCACGACTGTTTGTTTGTGTGTTTGTTATTTTAGTTTTCAGGGTGTTCCATGACGTGTTATCATCTGAAATAAAAGCGACAGGGCGGAATCGGTTCGAAGCGTGAAGAAACGCCTGAAACATCTCCATTCCTTTCATTTCTTCATCCTGCAACTATGAAACATTTACACACATCGTCACACGACGTCAGACGTTATTTACCCCGATGGTGATCAGAGCCAAGATGATTTTGGTGAAGGCTGCTCCCAATAAAAACCCGACGACCCACAGGAAGGGCACCTCCTCAACTTGCCTGGGGCAGAGGTGTTCCGATGAAGACGAGTTAAACGCGGGCTGGATCACACAGGCTGTATTTAAACAAAAACACAATGAATAATCACTGGATCGGTGGGAGGTTCTGGTTCTGTTACGGAGAAATGCTTCATATCACAGCAAAAGATAAACTCATCTACATTTTTTAGATTTGAATAATCTTTATTGGTCTTTGCACTAAATTACAAAAACAAAGTTGGATAGAGAGAGAGAGAGAGAGAGAGAGAGAGGGGATAGATAGAGGCTGATGGAGGCTGAGGTGGAGGCTGAGGTGGAGGTCCACATGGACCGGTACTCCAGCGGCACCGCAGCCAACGGGAAAGTCCTGCAGCACCTGGATTTACAACCTGTCAGCGGATCATCTGGTAACTTCTTCAAAACCGGAGTGACATCCATTCCAAACCCACCCCACAAACGAGCCGGTTTGAAGAGTTTCAGGCTCGGAACACCACCCTCGCCGAATCACAGGCGGAGGAACAGCTTCCTCCCTCGGGCTGAAACTGCTGCTCATCACATTTGGGCTGACATTTTGACGGACTCTCGAACAATTATGGTTCCAAAAACTTTTGGAGATGAAGCTCCACCTAGTGGCAGAAATATGAAACTGACCTTTCCCCAAATCGATCCAGCTCTTCCTCACACTGAGGTCTATGTGGGTGTGACTATAATGCTGGAGATGTTAAACCGTGAAAGATGTGTTTCACACTTTGAAGATACGATAATTGTATCATATAATCCCTGATTAAAGTCATAACTTCATAATAATAATAATAATAATAATAATAAGAATGATAATAAGTTCAGGTAAGCTCACCGTTAACGATCAGTTTGACCTCCAGGTGTGAATTTCGACCTCCTATGTCTCCTCTGACGGCACACTCGTAGCTGCCGGAATCTTCAGGCGTCACGTTGGCCAGAACCAGACTGTGTTTCTCTCCGAACCCGGCCGTCCGGGGGAAGACGGACTTCTGCGTGGCATCGTTACCTTTATCTCTCCTGATGATTGGAAATTTTCTTTTATCGTCGTACTATTCAGAAGAGAAATCGTTGTACAGATTTTTAGTAACGACTTCAAATACGACGATGAGGAAACTGGGTAAGAGAGAGAAGAGACAGACGAGAACGAGTTCTACAGATGAGATGTTTGTTGATGGAGAAGAACAGAGAAGGTCAGAAGGAGCTGATGGAGGAGCAGAGAGAAGGTCAGAAGGAGCTGATGGAGGAGCAGAGAGAAGGTCAGAAGGAGCTGATGGAGGAGCAGAGAGAAGGTCAGAAGGAGCTGATGGAGGAGCAGAGAGAAGGTCAGAAGGAGCTGATGGAGGAGCAGAGAGAAGGTCAGAAGGAGCTGATGGAGGAGCAGAGAGAAGGTCAGAAGGAGCTGATGGAGGAGCAGAGAGAAGGTCAGAAGGAGCTGATGGAGGAGCAGAGAGAAGGTCAGAAGGAGCTGATGGAGGAGCAGAGAGAAGGTCAGAAGGAGCTGATGGAGGAGCAGAGAGAAGGTCAGAAGGAGCTGATGGAGGAGCAGAGAGAAGGTCAGAAGGAGCTGCACCGTGTCTCTGTGGATTTACAGGAAGTGGAGGACCGAGTGGCGAGGGAGGAATTGTGGGATTGCATGAGGAGATCTGGAGGGACAGGAAGTATGTTAGTGGTCCAGGATATGTATGAGAGCAGCATGACGGCGGTTAGGTGATCAGTAGGAGGGATGGATGGGTTCAAGGTGGAGGTGGGACTGCATCAAGGATCGGTGCTGAGCCCCTCCTTGTTTACTATGGTGATGGACAGGCTGACAGAGGAGGTCAGCAGGAGTCTCCATGTACTATGATGTTGGAGGAGGATATTGTGATCTATATTGAGGGTAGAGAGCAGGTGGAGGAGAACCTGGTGAGGTGGAGGTATGTGCTGGAGAGAAGAGGAATGAAGACAGAATACATGTGTGTGAATGAAAGGGAGGAAGGAGGAGGTGAGGGTGGAGGAGTTTACGGATTTGCTGTCAACTGTTCAGAGCAGCAGGGGGTGTGGGGAAGAGGTGAAGAAGCAAGTGTAGGCAGGGTGGAGTGGGTGGAGAAGAGTGTGAGGAGTTATCTGTGACAGAAGAGCAGCAGCAGGAGTGAAGGGAAAGGTTTCCAAGATGGAGGTGAGAGCAGTTCTGCTGGATGGTTTAGAGACGCTGGTTCTGACCAGAAGACAGGAGGCAGAGATGAAGATGTTCAGATGTTCTCTGTGAGTGAGGAGGAAGGACAGGATTAGAAAGGAGACATCAGAGGGACAGTCCAGGTGAGACGTCCTGGAGACAAAGTCAGAGAGGACAGATTGAGATGGTTCTGACCCGTGATGAAGAGGAGGGATAGTGGATCTACTGCTAGAAGGATGCTGGAGATGGAGCTGCAGGCAGGAGAAGAAGGGGAAGACCAAAGAGGAGGGTTTCTGGATGTGGTGAAAGAGGACATGCAGTTGGTTGGTGTGACAGAGGATGATGAAGAGGAGAGGAGAAGATGGAAATAGTTGGAGACCCTTAAAGGGAACGGCCCACAGAAGAAGAAGATGGAGGACATCAAAGTCAGCGGTGGACAGGATGAGCCTAACGACTGGTTCTGATCGTGACATCATGAAACATTTCTCTCACCTTGTACCAAATCACCGACAGGAAGTTGGTTCCGGCGTCGGAACACTTGAGTGAAACGTCGTCATTGCAGTTCGCCCGAGTTTCTGTCAGACGCTGCGTCGTGTGACGAAGCAGCAGCAGCTGAGAGAGTCAGAAGGTTCAGAAGAAGGGAAATGGATTATAGTGACAGTCAACCTTCAGCATTCACACACTGTAAAGAAGAAGAAGTTGTTGTTTACTCACAACACGCAATTAAACGGATAATAAAGTTTTATTGAGCTTAAGATTGTAGTTTTAGCATTTCATTTAACTTTGTCACCGGCCAAAGTCTTTGTGAATCACCGACAATCCACTTTTTACAGTGTTTAATATTTCTCTTAAAACAATAAAACAATGTCCAAATCTTTCACCGAGTCGTTTGGAGTGGATTTTAATAATTCATTGTTTAATATTTTAGATTTTCTGAATGAAAACTGTGGAGAAAAATAAAAAAAAAAACATTTTTTTTTGAAAGAATATAAGTATGCACTGTAAAAAGACAATTATTGATGAACTGCATAAAAGGATTTCAACTAGTAACCTAAATTAAATCAAGTCGTTTTGAACTATCAAACTTATTCATTTGATTGATTGTTACCAGTTGAAGTAAGAAGTTTTTTGAAGTTCATCAACAATTTACAGTTTCACATTCACTACCACGTAAAAATGACCTCGTGTTCCGTCGTAACCGATCACGCCATCAAGAGCAGTCAAAGGGAATGGAACCAGCCATATTCTGATAAGCGGACGACCGCTCCACACTGTAAAACATTGTTAATATAAATTGCCGTAAAACATTGTCAAATGGCAAAAGTAAAAAAAAAAAAAGAAGCAAAATTTGAAACAGTATCTCAACGTAGTACACGAGGTGAATTCTCTCAACCAAAGATCTATATTTAAATGGAATACGTTGTCTCAGTTGGGACAGGAAATAAACTGTCATTTCAGAATAAATGTTTGAGGCACATCCAGTGGAGCAAATTTTTATTTAACTTTGTGATCTGTAAAACTTTAAATGTTCTTATTATGGATAGTATTAAGATTTTACATTTATGTTAAAATACTGAGTTTTATGAACGTTTCACAACCAATTACAATTCATTTATTTGAGGGTGCAGGAAGTACCTGTTAAATAATCTTTTTATGTTATTATGAGATTTAAAAGACTTCTTTTATTATTTGTTTTATAAACAATTTTAAGAGAATTCTGGGTTTACTTTCAGAATAATGAATATAAAACATAACCATATGCGGCCCTCATCTTCCTCCCTACCTTTGAGTTGATAAAGACTCAGAACAGATTTGAGGGTCTCAGTAAATCATTCTAATGGATTAGTTTGAGCTTTTGGGTTGACAGTAATTAAAAATTCCGACCAACCTGGATGAAGAAAACCTTCCGGCACATTTCTCACACTCATCAGTTCTGTGCAGC
>JBBDHG010000288.1:375000-395000 GCA_037951165.1 Lophius americanus | reverse complement strand
TGGGCTAAATCTGACCAAATGCTGAGAAATGATGTGTGAAAAACTTTTTTTTAAATTATTTTTTAAAAACCCTACTTTTTGTTAGTTAAGTATGAATCATAAGAGTAAAATGGAATAAATACAAAATAGATCTCATTTTTATTCATATGCATCAAAATTGGAATGGAATTGAGAAATTATGGCTGGATAATATGCAACTGACCTTTCCCAAAATCACTCCAGTTCTTCCTCGCACTGATGTCTATATGCAAACTTAATTTGAAACCAGGCCATGAAACAGGTTTTGAGTTACGGCGTTCAAGTGAAGAGTCTGCGGCGGACGGCGAAGATGAAGATGAACGTCTGTCACATTCTCATCACGTGTCAACAGAGACAAACAGTCAATCATACTTGGTTGAATTGTCCCGCCTCCAGCCTCCTGTCAGCTGGATGCAGAAAAAGGAACAAGTGTTTCATTGAAGTGATTTTTTCTTTTTTACATTTAAACAAATCATTGAGATAAAAAAAAGTGGCTTTTAACTTCTTGTGGTTAAAAACTTCTGCAGTTTGTAAGATTTAAAGCGATGTGAGACGGAGTTGCAGTAAAAGTGACTGACAGCACATGTGAGTGCGCGTGCATGTGCCGGACTCCGGCTGAAGGCGCTGCGGTTGAAGGGCGTTGCACGCCACGGTAAATCCCAGAGGTTGTTAGCACGCCCAGCTGCTAGCGCGGGTCTCCATGTTTCTGTCAGCGAGGTTGTTCGCCGCACACTCTCTGGCCTCTGATTGAGGAAATCCTCTGACTGTTTGCTCCGTTTGCTGAAATGAAACGTCCCAATGGTTCCGCCGTCCCTCCCTCAGGTCCTGCACTCAGAGACTTTCCCATGAAGGCGGCTCATGTTTACTGGGCTTTGACAGATATATGGCTCTTTGATGGAGCGTAACAGCACCAGCGCTTCAGCGCCGCCGCCGCCGCCGCCGCCTGATAGATGGAAGTTTTCAGCTCTCTCTTTTTTTTTCTTTCTTTAAGGAGGAAAATGTGTGAAAATCGTCATTTAAAAAGTCCAAAAACTGCCAAACTAGCGAACAGAAGATATTTACGGCGTCAGGAAGTTGTTTATGTATTAAAACACAAACTGTAAACATAATAAAGACAATGGTGCCGCACATGTTGGTAAACAGGATGACTAAACCCAGACGGCTGCACTAACGAGGAGCAGAACCAGGAGGCCGGTGCTGGAGGTTCTGTGAGTGAGTGAAGGGAACTTCCGGATAAATCATCTCTGACTCAGGGAGGATGTCAAATTCCTCAGAGAGGATGCTTCAGATTTGTTATGACAGTTTTTTCGGGGTGATTTACGCTGAGATGTCTGGAAAAGTCTGCTGCTCACCACGGATGTTCCACAAGAATCTCGTTTCACACTTTCACATTCTGGTTCCAGGACTCTGGGCGGGTTCTAGAACAAAACCATCAGCTTTCTGTCACCGTCAGAAAACATTTCCTCTCCCCCTCAAACGCATCGCTGCCACTTCGCCATCCTTCCGACCGCCTTAGTTTGAAACCGAGATCAGTGGCGAGTAGGAGGAATGACTAACCCCGGAAATAAGACCGGAAAATAAGAATGACAAAGAACTTCATGAGTTCACAGCATTCACAGAAATGTAACGCAACAACAACAACAACAACAACAACAACAACAACAACAACAACAACAACAACAACAACAACGTTACATTCATTGAATAAAGATGTCCAGGTCCTTTGGAAGAAAAACAGCCCCACAGAATCAGAGATCCACCTCCAGACTTCACAGTGGGTGTGAGGGGCTTTTCTCTATGGCTTCCTTCCTTGCTAGGCCACACCCATCCTAGATGTTTGTTTCCAAAAAGCTCTACTTTGGTCTCATCTGACCTCTGACCTTGTTCCAGTGAAAGTCCCAGTGGTGTTTGTCAAACTGTAGCAGCGTTAGCTTGTAGCAGCGTTAGCTTGTGTGTGGAGGACAGCAGAAGCTTTTTTCTTGCTACCCTCCCAAACAGCTGGTGTTGACCTCTGACCTCTCTTGCTGTGATCGTTGCAGAGTTTTTTTCCAGTCCAACCATCCTCCTCACAGTGTGTGGTGCCAGTTTGCAGACATGTCCTCTTCCAGGCTAATTTCTAACATCTCCCATCTCTTGAAACTTCATGAATGATTTCATTTTTAAAACAGACATTTTGAACTTGACTCAAACCTCTCCATTGGTCACAGAGGGTTCGCTCTGATGTCGACGCCCCACTCCCACTGAAACACCGAGGTCAGCAAGTTTTTAAGTGCCTTTTTTTTTAGCGTATAAAGGCTTTATGATGCGTAATTAGACGCTGTGTTTAGATTACACTTTTTTAGTGTAATCATAGTTACATGTATGTGTAATGGGTCGCTATTTTTGATGAATCAGCGAGTATTCGCAACGTCTGCTGTATCAGTGCTCTAAGCTAAACGCTAACGCCAGCATGCTAACATGATTTACAGCTGGAGAAATGCTTATAGTGTCATAGGCGAGGATAATATACCCGTGAAGGAAAACTGAATCTGGAATACACACAAATATATATCAACTTAAGGAGGCAAAAATATGTCGGCGTTATTTTTGAGTGAGTTATTTTGTCTCCCTCTAGTGTCCAATTTAAGTTCTGCAGATTTTGACAGATTTGAATCTTTTGTAAAATCAACACACGCCTCAAACGCCATAAATGGATTTACTGATTCCACACATTGGATCAGAACATTTACATTCTTGGGGAATAAACCTTGTTTGTTTGTTTTTGCAGAATCCCTCCGTTCAGTTGTTTGTTTACGGGAAACGAACCCGTTTACGCCTCCATTGCTGGATCCTCCTCTCCGCCTCGGGGCTTTGGCGCGCTCCTGCAGGGAGCTGAGGGTGGATTGTTCCGAGCCCGCGGCAGAACGGACCTCACCACGATCCGTATTGTTCCCTGATTTCTTCCCTGGGATTTCCTCTTGCCAGCTCTCCCCTCCCACTCATCCTCTCCACGGCGCAGCCCTCCATCATCCTCCCTCCGTCTGCAGGCCCCGCCAAACTCTCTGGCACATGAAAAACGATTGTTCTTGCATGTTGGAGGAGACACAAGCGTCTCCTCAGACGGGTCACCCTCCACCCCCACCACCCCCGCAGACGCTCAGCTGATGGCGATGCAGACAGATTTCCTCCGCCCCTTGAGGGAAGTGGAGAAATAAAATCAAAAGCGAGGTAACGGAGTCCCAAACCGGGGAATTACTAAAACAACATTAACATCTTTGACATACAGGAGGAACGAGGGGCCGACTGCCTCGATGGGGGGCGTCTGAAACGGACTACGAGGGGAGAAGCTATCAAAACATTAGCATGCGTGGGTTGGGTGCTTACGTGAATTCTCTGGCGGGGCAATAAAACAGAAGTCCGGGTGGTAAAACCTACGACGGCCCAACAAAACGCTCAGAAAAAGTTCCTTAACGCCTCATTGTTCGATATTCAAGGGTAGAAAAAATAAGAAAAAGTCGCAGCAACGGAGTCGATGATTGGTAGAATTAAAGTAGAGTTACGTTTTAAAAGTTAGAATAACAAAAAAAACTAATTGTAAAACACTTTGTATGAGCTTTACTTAATATAAACATATAAACATCGCATGTGTCCGACAGATCGGCTTCTGTGTCTCAGTCCGACAAAACACGGACTAGAAAAAAAGCACTCAGAGAACGCAAACTTCCACGAGGCCCAACAGACCAGAGGTAAAAATTCCGATCAGAATCAGTTAGATGTCTTTATTTTAAAAAAGAAACTTCCTGCAGATTCTTCCATTATTGTCGGAGTTACTGCCAGCCTCTAAATCTACCGACAACTCCAACAAACTCCCTGAGGATCTCTCAGATAATCTGTAGCCACTGGGCTGCTGCACCTTCCACTTCAGCATCTCTGTTCAGCACGCTGAGCCCCAGCATAATTATATATAATTATATAATTAATAGTTTCAATTAATTTTTAAATACATTTTTCATAAATTATAAATTACACATATTATATAAAAGTATAATGTATGTACATATCTACATACATTTATTTGTTCATTTTTATCATAAATAAACATATTTTGTAATATATAATATTTGTAAATTCTATAAATTCAGATGATTTATTTAAAATAAATTATATGTGTGTATAATTTATCTTAAGTTAATTATAAATATATTATATATGTATAATTTATCTAATTTATTTAAAATAAATAATGTGAATTAATATAACTTATAAAAATGATATATTACAAAACATACAAAACATGCTTATTAACCCAATTTAAAAAATAGCGCATTTTGTAAATTGTATATATATATATATATATATATATATATATATATATATATATATATATATATATATATATATTATATATTATATATATATATATATATATATATATATATATATATATATATATATAAAATCAAAAATAATCCTTGTTAATCTTCAGATCGTCTCTTTTGAACCACATTTGGACCAAATTGGACCAACGGTTGTGAAATTATGGCCATAAAATATTTGGAGATAAAAACCTTAGGGGTGTAAATATGCAACGGACCTTTTGCAAAATCAATCCAGTTCTTCCTCACACTAAGGTCTACATGGGTATAGAATTTGAAAAGTTTTTTGAGTTACGGCGTAAACATGAAGGATCCGACATGGCCTTGATGACGTTTTCATGATATCCCCGACTTTCGGTAGGACTGGTTTTAGTCGTAGAAAAATTAAATCGCAATCGTTTCTAATCATTAATGAACCTTTTTTTTTTAAAGTGCATGTTTTACGACACCTCTTCTTCATTTCGCTCTTTCATCCTCAACGCCTCATAATAAATCAGACGTTTGCTTTAAAAACAATGAATATAAAAACAGACATTAAACCAAAAGAAGAATCCGAGAGAATAAAAAGCACAAAACTGTTTTTGAAATGTTACTTTTTTTTTCATCCGATTCTTCTTCAGTGACTTTTTTTTTAGCTCTCAAATCCATGTTTTCTGTTTGACAACCTGATTCTGCAGAAGTTTAGAACCCATTTGGGAATAAGGCCGGCGATCCCACATGAAAAAAAAAGAAAAGCCTTTTCACATCCTTCCTGTTTCTGGATCATCTATTTTAGCTTTTTCCCATTTTTGATGAGGCAAGAAGAGGAATGTCTGCGCTGTCGGAGCGCTGATTTGTGTTTAATCTGGGGGAGATGCCGCCCCAGTAGGACCCGTTTCCTCTCCTGCTGTTTGTTTGGATCACTGACGGATACCCGTCAACAGAACAGAACCGGCCCAGACGTTTATCTCTACAGCTGCAGGGAGAAGAAATGTGAAATAAAGAGACTCTAAACGCTCCGTCTCGGTTTTAAGGATGACCCAGCGGGGAAATTATTGATCTTCTCGTCGGACCATCTGGCACCCAGATTCTGCTCGAAACACACGGGTCAACCATAACATTATAACCACCTGCCTGTTGTTGCGTAAGGCTCTGACCCATGGAGGCATGGACTCCAGGAGACCTTAGAGGGGGGTTGGGGGGGGGGCTGAAGACGACAGCAGCAGATTCTTTACGTCCTAAGCTGCGAGGCTGGGCTTCCCTGGATCGGACGCGTTTCTCCAGAACTTCCCACAGATGTTTGATTTGATTGAGATCTGGGGAGTTTGGAGGCCAAGTGAAGACGTTGAACTTGTTCATCAAACATTCCTGAAGCGAGACAGGGAACATCTTCCTGCTGGAAGACGCCGCTACCACCAGGGGATACCATCTCCATGATGGGCAGAACCTTTCCCAAAGCATCCAACCCATCCTGCTGCCATCTCCCCCCCCGGCTATGAGACGCACGTTCCCCCGGTGACGTCATAGGAAGCGTAACCAATCAGGCTTCTTCTAGTCTCATCTAATAATCTCCAAAAGTTCTGATGCTGATGTGCTCAGGAGGTCAAGGGTCAATATTGTACCCCCACAGTACCGGCGTACCAGACACCTGTGGGGACAGAACCATGTAGGACCTGCTGATATCTGCACTGCCAAAAAATGTTCTGTAGAAATTGCTGTAAAAAAGTGTCAAATGGAAACAGTTAAAAAATTATACTTTACAATACAAGATATAGTTGGAGTGGATACGGTGAATTATATTACATTTAAAAAATGGTCAATAACTTTATTATTTACGATCAGAAGATGTGGAGAACACAGAATTTTACAGCGAAAATACACTAAAAACGACTACAAACTACTAAAAACGACTAAAAGCGACTAAATCTAACAGACAGTCAGGAAGTTATAGTTTTAAAAACAAAAAAAGGCTCCCCCTAGTGAGAGAAATATGAACTTTTAGAGTAAAATATGATATATGCAAGATTCATACGCATCAAATGGGGCCTTAATCGTACCAACAGTTCAGAAATGATAAAGTATTAAAATAAGAAATATATTTATATCAATATAGAGTGACCATATAGAAAATATTACAGTAAAAGATATATATATTATAATATATATATATATATAATATATTTAGTGTTTTTGAGGACAGTACATAAAACACTAAATAACAAGAAATTCAGACCAGTAGAAAAAAGATATGACATATAATATAATAAATAGGTAATAAACTCCGGGATGTTTTCAAACATCTCATCTCATAATTCTACATTTAAATTACAGTATAATACTGTCAAATGGCAAATATAATGGACTTACCTTATTATTTACAGTCAGAATCTGTTAAAAACAGTGAAAATACAAACCTCTGATATAAAAACAAAACAGTAACAGAAAGAAAACATAATGTCACAAGCTAATAATTACTGTTAAAGTATCATTCTCTCAAAATGACAGCTCTGCACTCCCGAACTGTTTTGTAAATAAAGCTCCCCCTAGTGCTGGAAATATACAACTGACCTGTCCCCAAATCAATCCAGTTCTTCCACGCACTAAGGTTATGTGGGTACAAAACATGAAAAATGATCCATGACGTAGTTTGAGGTATTCTGTAAAATTATAGAGCTGCGCCTGCGGCTGCGCCTGCGGCTGCGGCTGCGCCTGCGCCTGCGGCTGCGCCTGCGGCTGCGGCAGTGGAGGCGATGACGAGCCCTTCGTTTTCCTGACTTTCCTGGAATTAAAACATGACGTTGAGCCGAACTGGGTCAATCTCTCTCTCTCTCTTTCCTGTCTATGGGCTACCTAGATGTATTTATATTTAACTTACATGTTTTTGCCCCTAAAGACCCAAACACAGCAGAAAACAAGGATTCATGAATAAATAACGTGCTTCTGTTTCCACCGATGATTGAGGTCATCCTTCGTCTCGGGTCACGGAACCGGCAGCAGGAGGCGAAACAACCATCTTCATCTTTTCTTTTTATCTCTGCTGATATTCTTCCCGCTCAGAATCTCTAGAGATGCGGGGATCAGAGGAGGAAGAAACACTCACCAGAGTGAAGCAGTAAACCTTTAGAGGGGTTTCCCAGGTGCCTCGCCAAGTCAGACATGTTGACAAATCCACCCTTCTCTCTCTCTCTCTCTCTCTCTCTCTCTCTCTCTCTCTCTCTCTCTCTCTCTCTCTCTCTCTCTCTCTCTCTCTCTCTCTCTCTCTCTCTCTCTCTCTGCCATCAATTTGGTACCTGTCATCCTACAAAGGTCTTCCTCGGACCTCGCTCCAAACTCACCGTTGGGTTCGCTGGCTCCACCAGAACACCACCGGAGAGCTGTACATCTGGGTCCCAGGGCCGGATGATGTCAAGACTGGCGCTGACCCAAAGCACGACGCTCCGAGAGTTCCTCAGAGAGGTCGGCAGAGCGTTGTTTTCCCTTCCTGTGCCTCCGTGACATCTTCCTGTCAGGGGGGGCCTCTGGGAGCTATTTGAAGAGGCCTGGAGGACTTAGCACAGCAAATTCCAATTAGCCTTTACGGAGCAGGTGGGGGATGGAGGGTTGTGGGTGGGGGAGCAGCTCGGACCCCCGGCATGCACCTTTAACTGCCTTAGAATTCCCTTTCCGTACAGGCTGTCGGGCCTCTGGGGAAACTCCCTTCTGTCAGAATGAGGTCTAAGTTTAAAGTCAGACTCAAAGCCAGAGTCTCAGCGGTCTGATCTGGGATCTGACTCAGGGTCCGATCACTCCAGAACTTTCTCCAGACGGAGGTCTAAAGACACTTAGCTGCTTTTCTCAGCTGCTTTATTTCTCAACAGTTGTGAAATATTTTTTGGGTCCTCCCAAATTTTTTTTCTTTTTCTTTTTTCTAAATTTATTCAAAAATATTCGAACTTGAAAGTCAGAATTTAAATAATGAATTTAATTTTTAAAAGTTAATTCAATTTGATTCAAAAGAATTCAACTCACAATCAAATTTTTGATTTCGTTTGTTGTGTAATTAAATGTAGAATTCTGAGAATTAAGTTCATATAATAACTTCTGACTTCTGAAATCTCATCGGTATGTTTAGAGATAAAACTGAATTTGATTGAAGATCATTAAACTACCAGTTAAGTTAATTAAAATGACGTTTAAATCTTATTTAGAATTCTGGGAGTGAAATCAGAACTCTAATTTAATCGAAGAATTCTGACTTAAAATTCAGAAGTAAAAGTAAAATTGCATTCATTTGTTTTATAATTAAATTGAATTTGATTTAAAGTATTTTTTTTTTCCAGAAACGACATTCTACTCAATAAAAAATTTAATTTGAATTCAATTTAAATTTAAAAACATGACTATATAAAAATAAAATCCATCCAATTTGAAATGATTCAACGAACAAATACATTTAAATTCTACTTAATGAAAATTCATTTCAATACTTTTAAAAAGGAAACTGATAATCTCAAACTTTTTATCTTATCTTTCATTAAGTCAGAATTAGGGCTTTTTTCCACACGTGAAAGTAAAATATTTTTTTGTGAGGAATTTCTTCATGGAAATTAATAATAATAATAATAATAATAATAATAATATTGATAATAATAATAATAATAAACATAATAATAAAAATAAAAATTACAATAATAACGATGATAATAATAATAATAATGATGATGAAAAAGATAATAAAAATAAAAATAACTATTACAATAACGATAATAATAGTAGCAATAATAATGAAAATAATAATAACAATAAAAACAATTACAATAATAATAATAAATACAATTACAATAATAATAACAATAATAAATACAATTACAATAATAATAATGATAATGATAATAATAATAATTAATAAAAACAATTATAATAATAATAATAATAATAATAATAATAATAATAATAAAAAACAATTACAATAATAATAATAATAATAATAATAATTTAGCCCTTATACTATTCTTTGAGGATAGTTTTGGAGAAGAAGAAGGAGTTGGAAAGAAACTTTTGGAAAAGAAACTTTTGGAAAGAAAATAAATATTTGTTCAACTATAAATGTGAAATTTACAAAAAATTGCAATTGCAAAGGGTTAATCTTATACATCTGCAAACATTAATCTACAAATCATAAAAAAAGTGAAAGACGAGTTGCCTTCAGGATCAGCAGCATCACAAGCATGATTACACATCAGCAGGGTTCCACTCCTGTGTTCTTCCGTGACCCCTGACCTCTCACCCCATCTCTCCCCGTCCATCGGGCCCACAGCAGTGATTTATCCCTCCGACATGCCAACAGCTGTGTTGGGGGCTTGGAGCAGAGTGCGGACCACTATTTGCTGTGACTAATCGATAACAGACTTCAAAAAACACCAATCGTGAGAGTCGGAAGAAATGCAGCGACTCCTGACACCAGAGACCCTCAACCTTTGCTTCGGCTCTGCAGGCTTCATAAAAAGCGTCCTGTTAACTTTACTGGATACAATGGACAGTGTGTGTGTGTGTGTGTGTGTGTGTGTGTGTGTATAAGAGAGGCAAATCTCTCCATTAATGTATAAAATAATAAATATTTTTTGTGCGAAAGAATGAAAATTATTTGAAGTTTTCATTTTAAGTTAATTCAACTTAATGTGTTTTTTACGGTAATTTTCCAAACTGCGCTTCAATTTGTTGTGGTACAAACCAAAACGTCCTAATTTCCATAAAGTGGTGCTTAATTTCACTTGTGTGTCAAATTCTTAGAATCTTGAAATCCGTTGAATTTACGGTAAAATACTGTTATCTGTGGTTGCCGGAATTTCGCATTTGAAAATAGTGTCAGCATGTACATTAATTTACGGTAAATTAACATGAAAAACAGATATAATGCTAACCTGCTTACAGTTACGTAGTTAGAGAAAAAAATTACAGTAAATTACAATAAATTCTGACTGTTTTCCCCAGAAATCAACATTATTTCCAAACTTGTACCATATTTTAAGCATCTTGTTACTGTAAAAAAATGAAGGTATGCTCTTGCTAAATGGTTAAAGTTGGTTAAGTTTTCAAACCAACAAATTCTGTCACGTAGACAGAATAATACTTTTACGGTAATGACGTGTTATAACATTATAGTGTTATGTTAATTTTACCAAAAGTTTACATCTTCAGTAAAATTCTTTTTTTTTCACAATAATGAAATTATTTACAGTTTATTGAAGGTAATTCATCATATCTTTAACAGTAATATACTTTTTTGAAATTTACGATCACTATTTGACTTTTTTTTTTTTCTTACTGTAATTTTACATTATATTTTTTATGTTAATTTTACAAGAAAATTACATTTTCAGTAACACTATTTTAACCGTTCATAAAGAAATGATTGACTGTAACTGAAGATAATTCATTGTAGCTTCTACAGTAATATACTGTTTTTAGATTTACGGTTGCTATTTGACAGTTTTTTACTGTCATTTCTACTGACAATCTTTTACATGTAATATAATTTTTACTTTTGTAAATGTGTTTTCATGGGAAAGGTGTTTTTACAACAGCATAAACACATTTTATGAAAAAAAGTTTTTTTTAAAAATCAGGAGAATTCTGATAAAATATATTTTATTTTAAAACTTTATAGAAAACAAAAAAAAAAGGAAAAAATGGACAAAAATCTGATAAGTTCCAAACAAATGCACAGCATCTCTGAGGGGTTTATAATTCAGTCAAGTATAAATATCTGTCTTTGGCTTCCATCGTTTCATCCAGCATGTCTTCGTGTGCGTTCTTGGGTGTGCGCATGCGCGGTGTGTGGCGCGTGGAGCTCCAGCTTCGACTCTTCCCTGAGAAAGTCTGAGGATTTTCGGGTTGCTTGTCGTCTCTGTCAGCGTCTCAGAGGCAGCCCCCGCATTTTTAAACAGTCTCTGCCATCTTTGATCTGAGGGAGAGGAGAGAGTCTCGTTCAGACAGACAATCCACGTCATTCCAATCCACTCCACGAGTGGGCAAAAATCAGCTCCTACACTATTTCTCACCTTCGCCAAGTCATATTCAAATGTTTTTCCTCTTTCAAAAACATTAATAAAAAAAATAATAACCTAGGCTTCGGCTTTATTAATTTGTTTTTGTAATATTGCGCGCGCCAAGTAACGTGCAGTGCGTAAAAGTGCTTTTACGTAAAAGTTTTTTTACGTAAAAGTGTTTTTACGTGCTTTTACGTAAAAAATGTTTTACGTAAAAGTGTTTTTACGTGCTTTTACGTAAAAGTGTTTTTACGTTAAACGGATTTTACGTAGAAAAGCTTTTACGTCAAAAAGCTTTTACGTAGGACAGATATTTTGACATGGACACGCAGGATGACTTAAATCAGCAATAAAACTAATAAAAATGAAAAAAAATTTCCTACACTTTTTCTCACCTTTGCCAAATGACGTTCCAACGTTTTTCACAACTGGTACATTTAAATTCCTCTACCAATAATACAAATATTTGTTCTGTGAAGGAATGTGTGGAGGAATAACAGCGCGCGCCGAGTAACGTTCAGGAGCGCTTTTACGCACGTATTTTAGGACAGATTAGAGGTTTTGTATTGAAGTGGAACCACATGAAACATACGTCAGTAATAAAACAAATTAAAAAAATAGATGTTGCAGCAGTGGAATCTCCTCACATAGATGTTAAATCCTGGGTTTGATCTCTGTCGCGTCCGTTTCACCTGGTTTTGTTTTCATGATGTTTGGCGACATGAAAACCAGGATTTTAATCTGCTTTGATTAAACGGATTAAGAAGTGGAACCGGACTTTACCCCTTTCCTCTGGTTGCTCAGGCAGAAGGTGCAGATGGTGCGCGGCTGCTGCGCGCCGCTCTCTCCTTGCGCGTGGACCGCGTCCAGACACGGCTGTCCGTCCGGACCGCCGTCCCCGAGCAGGAGCACGTTGGCCAGGTGGGAGATGTAGCTGGAGGCCAGGCGAAGGGTCTCGATCTTAGAGAGCTTTCTGTCCACCGGCTCGGTGGGGATGAGGGTCCGCAGAGCCGTGAAGGCGCTGTTGACGCTCTGCGTCCTTCCTCGCTCCCTGGCGTTGGCGGCGCTCCGCTGCTTCATCATCCCGCCGGACTCTCCGTCCACGCTGCGGGAAATCCGCCGGCGTTTCTCGGTGGAGCCGCAGTAACTCTGCCCCGAGCTGCCGTCGCTCTCGCTGCGGTTCTCCTCGTCCTCGGACGTGATGGTACATTCGGAGTAGATCACCACAGGCCGCAGCATGGCGAAAGTCATGACTGGAAGGTCCCGGCTCCGAAATCCGCTCGAGATCAGACCCGGCACCAGCGCGCGGACCCACCCAACATCTCAGTCTGACGCAGGGAGCTCCGCGGAACCGAGAATAGACGAAATACTTTTAAAAATCCAGATGATCACGCTGTTCTGGCTGGGTTCGGCAGTGGCCTGGTTCCTAGATGCAGCTCCGGTACCTGCTCGAACTGGACTCTTATATCTGGATGGGAGGAGCTGCAGCACGAACCACTCAGGACTGAACAAACACTCAAACAAAAAAAAAAAAGAGTCAACTCCAGGGAGCTGTTTAATCCCACAGATGTACTTACAGTCAATTAAATCATACATGTGTGTAAGTCTTCTTAAACTGTAGGAGGAATAACTTCAAATTCTGACCCGTTAAACCCACAACAGCTGATTGACGTGACAAAACTTAAGAGTTCTGACTGAATCCTCAATCAAACCGGCTGACATTAAACAACTTTAGATTATTTATTTGTTTTGCAGCATAAAACCTTTCAGTTATTTCTGAACTTTAACAAACTAGTACTTAACAAAAGCCTTAAATAAATAAAATATGCAAAGAAATCACTTTTTTTTCTTGGTCCTTTGCGAAGTTAAAGGTTTTAACGAAGGATATTATGATTATATTATACAGTGAACTCTTTTAAACCTGTATAATTGAAATCTTATAAATTCATATGTGATAAATGAAGTCTTTTAAAAGAATTCAGAGGCTTAATTGAGCTTGTTTTTATTTCACAGCTGACTCTCTTCATTAATCTGACAGTGGGCGGCGGCGGCGCCACAAAACCTGAGCCTCGTTTTTGTTGGCCGGTCAAGACCAAAATGAACTTCACACCAAACCGCTGGTTGCTCCACATCGGAATTATAATCTGCAGAATCTGGATGAAAATCCTGTTTTTCTTGCGTCGGCTCAAATTTCCAGCGGAAACCAGGAAGTCAAATGTAAGAAGTTTGATTATTATATCCTCGAAAAGTCGAAGATGTCAGCATCGCCCACCGCTCCTCCTTCCTGAGAACTCAAAAACTATTTCAGGGCTCATTTTTAAAATTTTATGCCCACATGGACCTCAGTGTGAGGAAGAACTGGTCTGATTCTGGGAGAGGTCAGTGGTATGTTTCTGACACCAGGGGGAGATTTATCTTCAAACGTTTTTGGGCATATAGGTTTTCAACCTTTGGTCCAATTTAGTCTAAATTTAGTTGATATGAATCGACTTGAGGAGATTTATCATGTTTTAATGTTATTTTACTTTAATAATTCACATTTTATCTATTTGAAGGAGCTTTTTTCTCACAAATAACACTCTTTCGGACATAACTTCCAACTTTTATTTGTCATATTTTTATTGAGGATGTTCATATTTTACTCACTAGGGGGAGCTTCTTTTCTTTTTAGAAAAAAAACAAACAGTTCTTCGACTTACCAACTTGCAAATATGTCTAAATTCATCTCCCATGATTTCACACTAGAAGATCTGTCTTAGCGTCTGAGCAGAAAGACGACTCCTCGGCTCTCAGCTGCGTCAACAAGCAGACGTCAGACGCCAGAACCGTCTGCTGAAGGTCTCGCTGGAACCAAACTCAAGGACCTGCAGCCGTTTGAGGATATCAGTCAGCAGAAATAAGGTCATCCCTCCAGAGATAAGACTTCATGCAAATAACATTTGGAAATATGAGCCATGGAAGACACAGTCAATCACTTAAAAGTATTAGGATCTGCGTCTTCTCTGGAGAAATGGAGTCTGGCGTTGCTAAAGGCCGGGAATAATAACCTCTTCTTGTATTCTAAGATGGATCCTGAGGTTGATATCAGAAGCACCTTCATCAGCACCTTCATCAGCTTTCTGACCGCAGAAACGGTTCGTCCTCCTCTGAACATGACGGTCCTTGGCTTCTTCACACGTTGTTCCACAGGTCAAAGGTCACGAGAACGGGAGAATCTCGTTCCAATGTAGCTGATCTCGTACGTAGACTTTATGAAATCGGTGTAGGATTACGGGGCGATGTTTGTGAAAGTGGAACATGATGATACTAACAGCAGAACTTATAGCATTTAGCTCCAGTTGTTAAATCAAAAAGTTAAAAATCTAAATGTTAAATCTAAAAGTTGAGTATAATTTTTAGATTTAAATGTTGAATCTCAATGTAAATGTTAAATCTAAATGTTAAATCGAAATGCTAAATCGAAATCTAAGTGTTGAATCGAAATCTAAGTGTTGAATCTAAATGTTGAGTCTAAATTTTAAATCTAAATGTTAAATCTAAATGTTAAATCTAAATGTAAAATCTAAATCTAAATGCTGAATCTAAATCTAAATGTTGAGTCTAATTTTTAAATCTAAATGTTAAATCTAAATGTTAAATCTAAATCTAAATGTTGAGTCTAATTTTTAAATCTAAATGTTAAATGTAAATGTTGAGTCTAATTTTTAAATCTAAATGTTGAATCTCAAACTAAATGTTAAATCTAAATCTAAATGTTGAGTCTAATTTTTAAATCTAAATGTTAAATCTAAATGTTGAGTCTAATTTTTAAATCTAAATGTTAAATCTAAATGTTTAATCTAAATGTTAAATCTAAATCTAAATGTTTAGTCTAATTTTTAAATCTAAATGTTAAATCTAAATGTTAAATCTAAATCTAAATGTTGAGTCTAATTTTTAAATCTAAATGTTGAATCTCAAACTAAATGTTAAATCTAAATCTAAATGTTGAGTCTAATTTTTAAATCTAAATGTTAAATCTAAATGTTGAGTCTAATTTTTAAATCTAAATGTTAAATCTAAATGTTTAATCTAAATGTTAAATCTAAATCTAAATGTTTAGTCTAATTTTTAAATCTAAATGTTAAATCTAAATGTTAAATCTAAATCTAAATGTTTAGTCTAATTTTTAAATCTAAATGTTAAATCTAAATCTAAATGTTTAACCTAAATGTTTTCAAAATGATCAAATTTACACTGACTCCAGTGAATGTATGAAAATAAAAGCCTGGTGAAGAAACAAACTTCTCTCCAGAATACATGTGGCTCATTTTAGCACCAAATCGGTTCCTGATCCAGTTCTGGGCCAGTGACTAACTTGGCCCCTAAAGTTTGTCGTTTAAGAACAAACAAAATGAAGATTGAAAGCAAGTGGGGGTGGCGTCAGAGAAAGGGGGCGTGGTTTTCGTAGTTTTTGTCCGCCATCTTTGAGCGAACATCTCCTCTACCTGACAAACCTAAAAGGATGTAACTGAACCGAATCACGTTTACCCTCCCTGTTTTTCAGAAATGTTAAATGTCTTTTTTACAAACGCCTTGGTGTAAAAGGCGCCGCGTTCACCGATAGAAGTGGTCGTCTTCATCAAGCTTTTGTTCTGGTGTTTCGGCGGACGTCAGTGTAAATTTGCATATTTCCAAATGTTTAGGTCCAATATTTAAGATTTATATTTAACATTTGGAGGTTAATGTTGCTGCTAAAAGCAGGATGTGCTACTTTTACAAACAGCGCCCCCTAGAGAATATGTGGCGTGTAAACAGGTTGGCACACGGACCAGTGAACAATAACAGAACACGGGAGCTACGTAACATCAAAGCCGTTAAAGAAGAGTTAAGGTTTGGACATTTTTGGAGTTTACGCTGAAAAGACATTTTGTTTACTGCCGTTTAGAAAGAACTACAACTATCAGTAAATATTTATGTCGTTGATCGCAGGAGTCGATTCATAGGAGTTAAATACAGACCCAGTTGGACTGATGGTCGTGAAGGAACAGTCAAAAAAAACTTCAACCAATTGCATGTCCTCTCTCCCCACCATCTTGGAAACCTTTCCCCTTCACTCCTTCTGCTGGTCTCCTGTCACAGATAACTCCTGACACGCTTCTCCATCCACTCCGCCCTGCCTTTGCTCGCTTCTTCACCTCTTTTCAACCCTCCACGTTGCTCGGAACGGTTGACCCCAAGTCCTTGAACTCCTCCCACCATCTCCACCTCTACTCCTCCATCTTCACCTCCTCCTGCCTCCCTTACATTCACACTCACGTATTCTGTCTCGCTGACACTGACCTTCTTTCCTCTTCTCTCCAGCGCATACCTCCACCTCTCCAGGTTCTCCGCCACCTTCTCCCTGCTCTCAATAAAGATCACAATGTCCTCCACCAACATCATAGTCCATGGAGACTCCTGCTGACCTCCTCTGGTAGTTTGTCCATCACCACAGCAAACAAGAAGGGGCTCAGATCCATCTTTGGTGCAGTCCCACCTCCACCTTTCACCCATCCGTCAGTCCTACCGCACACCATCCATGCTGCTCTTATACATATCCTGGACCACTCTAACATACTTCCTGTCCCTCCAGACCGCCTCCTGCAATCCCACAATTCCTCCTTCGCCACTCTGTCGTTCCTCTTCCTCTGAATCCACAAAGACACGACGCAGCTCCTTCTGACCCAACCTTCTCCATCAGCTCTTGTAGAGCAACCACTTCATAGATGGTGCTCCTTCTTGGCATGACCCCAAAACTGCTGCTCACCAATCGTCACCTCTTTTCAGCATGAGCACGCTAATGTTTGCGTTTAAGCGCACGGCGAGAGAGAAGCATTTAAATCCTGCTGCATCTGGAAACTCGTCCCGTCATCCGTCTTACTTACAGCAGGACTGTAAAGTCTGGGACCGGCCTCCTTCCCTCTAAACGGGTTGTGTCTGTTCAATCACAGACGTTACAAATGTGTGAAGGACTAAGATAAATAGCAGCGTTAATGGTGTCAGGCTCCGCCCCCTTATCCAGGTTCCCTCTGCAAATGTCTCCGAGCCAAGAGAGCCGACGAACATCTTTACTGGCAGAATAAAAAATGTTTCTTCATGTCAAACAGTTCCATTAAAAGAGGAAAATAAATGGATTGAGCATCCAGAGCAGGATGTATTATTCCTCTTCGCCTCAGGGCGCCATTGTTGTCAGAAGACCATTAAAAACCCATCATTGAGCCACACCAGGTGACACGTTTCTTCACTGCCAGGAACAAACATGAACAAAAGTGAAGTTTATTTGGACTTAATCCATCAAACTGTCCCAAAACTGTTTATGTTCCTGCAGCAAGGCAGATTCTATTCACCTAATCAGCCTTAATGTCAACTTCACAGTAAAACTAGTACTTCACATTTGTTCCAGGCAGCCAGACTTTATCCCCTAAAGGTCCCCTTTCCCCTGCGTTGTACAAGCAAACCCCCCTGATTGAACCCCTCCTGTCTCATCACCCTGACTGGTTAGTTTTCCAATGGATCCATTTGCACAAAAATGTTCTGTCTGTTTGTTTGTAAGCTAACTGAAAGACAAATGGACCAATTTGAATGAAATGTTTTCCAGAGGTAAGATTCACTGCATTTAGAATAAAATAAAATAAAAAGCCGCTTGGAGTTTTGATGTGAGGCGCTTTCTTGAAAATGTGTACATTTTTGCTGCCTTTGTTCCTTTGACTCCTAAGATGTTCCTTTGGGGGTGGAGCCTTGGGGTGAGTTTCAAGAGTGTCTTCAATTCCTTTGAGGTTCCTTTAGGGGTGGAGCTGGGAGCTCCATTTCAAAAGTCTCTTTAATTCCTTTGATGCTACTATGGGGATGGTGCTGGGGGCTGAACAAAGACGCTGAAGTGGAAGGCGCAGGCGATGAGCAGCTACAGAGAATCTGACAGATATTAAGACCGTTTGTTGGAGTTGTCAGTGGATATAGAGGCTGGCAATAACTCAGACATTAATGGAGGAATCTGCAGAAAGTTTCCCCAAGATTTAAAAAATCAAAGATGGAGCCACGTCACACCTCTGACCCCCGAGTGAAACTAGAGCTATTGCTATAATAATATCACAAGTACAGTTAGCTTGAACAAAACTACACAGGGGCGCAATCTGACTCCCAGCGCCCAGCGGTGAGGTCAGAGGGTGGATACAGCTTTGGGAATCTGGCACAAATTACACGCCTGCAGCCAGCAGCAGGCTGAGGGAATTCCGGATAGGAAGCTGAGGGAAGCCACCGGCAAACTCAAGCAACTAAAGCTCCACTCCTCCAAGACGATTTGAGCCGTAATGCTTCCCCGAGTGGAACAAACCAGGCCAGCAGACCAACCGGAGGACATTTTTAGCAGCATTTTCAGGAAGGTCTTGGTGGTGTTTTGATACTAGATGACGTCAGCCGTGATAAGATGTCACTGTTTCTCTCCTTCAGCTAAGAATGCACACATCTAATGTAACACATCTAATGAAACCCCCTTCATTCAAAGCTGGTTCCAGTGAAATGGACTTGACGCATTAATGGGACGGACATCCTCAAGGAAACCGAAAAAAAAAAAGCCCAGAAGAAGAGAAATGTCTGAAACCCGGGTGTGACCTGCTGAACTCTGTAAAAACAGTAAACGTGACATTTCTGCTCTGTTTTTGAGTTTATTTGTCAAATTTTTATCTAAATGTATTTCATTTATATCTTTAATATTGTTTTATTTATTGTCTTAATGTCTTTTTTTTTTTGCTATTTTGTCTAGTAATTGAAATGTGATATACGAATGAACTTACTTTGCCCCGACTGTCCAGTTCAGCACTTTAAACTGTGAAACTCTGTTGTGTGACATCTGATGTCATGTGACGTCGTGTGACATCTGATGTCACGTGACGTCGTGTGACATCTGATGTCAAGTGACGTCAGATCCACATCCTGCACACAGATGGTTGCTCAGCCTCACAGCCACCAGGGGGCGCTCAAAGCAGCATAGACAGGATTTAACTTTAAAACCTTTGCATTATAGAGAAACTTGTCCATTTCTACTTCAATATGAATTTAAAAAAAACATTTCTTCCAATTTTAATTTTGTTGCTATTGTTTATAGAAATCGCATTAAAACATTTCCTCCTTTTATTCACTTGTTATTCTGAATTACTTCTGTTCAATCTTTATATCTCAAGAATGATGTTACAGGATTATGGAAGTGAATTGGTGCCGTATATATATATACACATATTTATATACACATTATATATATATATATATATATATATATATATATATATATATATATATATATATATATATATATATACACACATACATATACACATACATACATACACATATATTCTTATATATACACATATATATATATATATATATATATACACACATATATACATATATACAAACATATATATATTTACACACACATATATACACACACATATACATACATACATACACATATATTCTTATATACACACACATATATATACACATATATACTTATATATACAAATACACACAAATATATTTATATGTTTCAGGAAACCTTCAATTTCACCTTGGAAGCTTTCATATAATAATAATAATATCC